>CAKAJI010000311.1:0-85114 GCA_916610255.1 Lasioglossum lativentre
TTATATTATAAGGTATTGTCAATAATAAACTGCATATTACGTTATATTATAAGGTATTTACAATGATACACTGCATATTACATTATATTATAAGGTATTTTCAATGATACACTGCATATTACGTTATATTATAACGTATTTTCAATGATACACTGCATATTACATTATATTATAAGGTATTTTCAATGATACACTGCATATTACGTTATATTATATGGTATTTTCAATGATACACAGCATATTGCGTTATATTATAAGGTAATGTCAATGATAGACTGCATATTACGTTACATTATAATGTATTTTCAATGATACACTGCATATTACGTTATATTATAAGGTATTTTCAATGATACACTGCACATTACGTTATATTATAAGGTATCTTCAATGATACACAGCATACTACGTCATATTATAAGGTATTGTCAATGATAGACTGCATATTACGTTATATTGTAAGGTATTTTCAATTATACACTGCATATTACATTATATTATAAGGTATTTTCAATGATACACTGCATATTACGTTATATTATAACGTATTTTCAATGATACACTGCATATTACGTCATATTATAAGGTATTGTCAATGATAGACTGCATATTACGTTATATTGTAAGGTATTTTCAATTATACACTGCATATTACATTATATTATAAGGTATTTTCAATGATACACTGCATATTACGTTATATTATAGGGTATTATCAATGATACACTGCATATTACGTTATATTATAAGGTATTGTCAATAATAAACTGCATATTAAGTGATATTATAAGGTATTTTCAATGATACACTGCATATTACATTATATTATAAAGGTATTTTCAATGATACACTGCATATTACGTTATATCATAAGGTATTGTCAATGATACACAGCATACTACGTCATATTATAAGGTATTTTCAATGATACACTGGATATTGCATTATTGTATAAAGTGGTTTTAATGATACACTGCATATTACGTTATATTATAGGGTATTATCAATGATACACTGCATATTACGTTATATTATAAGGTATTGTCAATAATAAACTGCATATTACGTTATATTATAAGGTATTTACAATGATACACTGCATATTACGTTATATCATAAGGTATTTTCAATGATACACAGCATATTGCGTTATATTATAAGGTATTTTCAATGATACACAGCATGATGCGTTATATTATAAGGTATTTTCAATGATACACTGCATATTACGTTATATTATAAGGTATTTTCAATGATACAAAGCATATTACGTTATACTATAAGGTATTTTCAATGATACACGGCATATTACGTTATATTATAAGATATTTTCAATGATACACAGCATACTACGTCATATTATAAGGTATTTTCAATGATACACTGGATATTGCATTATTGTATAAAGTGGTTTTAATGATACACTGCATATTACGTTATATTATAAGGTATTTTCAATAATACACTGCATATTACGTTATATTATAGGGTATTATCAATGATACACTGCATATTACGTTATATTATAAGGTATTGTCAATAATAAACTGCATATTACGTTATATTATAAGGTATTGTCAATGATAGACTGCATATTACGTTATATTGAAAGGTATTTTCAATTATACACTGCATATTACATTATATTATAAGGTATTTTCAATGATACACTGCATATTACGTTATATTATAACGTATTTTCAATGATACACTGCATATTACATTATATTATAAGGTATTTTCAATGATACACTGCATATTACGTTATATTATATGGTATTTTCAATGATACACAGCATATTGCGTTATATTATAAGGTAATGTCAATGGTAGACTACTATATATTATAAGGTATGTTCAATGATACACTGCATATTACGTTATATTATAAGGTATTTTCAATGATACACTGCATATTACGTTATATTATAAGGTATTTTCAATGGTACACTGCATATTACGTTATATTATAAGGTATTTTCAATGATAAACTGCATATGACGTTATATCATAAGGTATTTTCAATGATCACTGCATATTACGTTATATTATAAGGTGTTTTCAATGATACACTGCATATTACGTTATATTATAAGGTGTTTTCAATGATACACTGCAGATTACGTTATATTATAAGGTGTTTTCAATGATACACTGCATATTACGTTATATTATAAGGTATTTTCATTGATACACTACAAATGACCATATATTATAAGGTATTTTCAATGATACACTGCATATTACATTATATTACAAGGTATTGTCAATGATAGACTGCATATTATGTTATATTATAAGGTATTTTCAATGACACACTGCATACTACGTTATATTATAAGGTATTGTCAATGATAGACTGCACATTACGTTATATTACAAGGTATTGTCAATGATAGACTGCATATTATGTTATATTATAAGGTATTTTCAATGATACACTGCATATTACGTTATATCATAAGGTATTGTCAATGATACACTGCATATTACATTATATTACAAGGTATTGTCAATGATAGACTGCATATTATGTTATATTATAAGGTATTTTCAATGATACACTGCATATTACGTTATATTATAGGGTATTATCAATGATACACTGCATATTACGTTATATTATAAGGTATTGTCAATAATAAACTGCATATTAAGTTATATTATAAGGTATTTTCAATGATACACTGCGTATTACGTTATATTATAAGGTATTGTCAATGATAGACAGCATTTTACGTTATATTATAAGGTATTTTCAATGATACACTGCATATTACGGTATAGAAAACAAGGTTTTTTCAATGATACACACCATGTTGCGTTATATTATAAGGTATTTTCAATGATACACTGCATATTACGTTATATCATAAGGTATTTTCATTGATACACAGCATATTGCGTTATATTATAAGATATTGTCAATGATAGACTGCATATTACGTTATATTATAAGGTATTTTCAATGATAGACTGCATATTGCGTTATATTATAAGGTATTTTCAATGATACACTGCATATTACGTTATATCATAAGGTATTTTCATTGATACACTGCATATTACGTTTATCATAAGGTATTGTCAACGATAGACTGCATATTACGTTATATTATAAGGTATTTTCAATGATAGACTGCATATTGCGTTATATTATAAGGTATTTTCAATGATACACCGCATATTACGTTATATCATAAGGTATTTTCAATGATACACTGCATATTACATTATATTACAAGGTATTGTCAATGATAGACTGCATATTATGTTATATTATAAGGTATTTTCAATGACACACTGCATACTACGTTATATTATAAGGTATTGTCAATGATAGACTGCATATTACGTTATATTACAAGGTATTGTCAATGATAGACTGCATATTATGTTATATTATAAGGTATTTTCAATGATACACTGCATATTACGTTATATCATAAGGTATTGTCAATGATAGACTGCATGTTACGTTATATTATAAGGTATTGTCAATGATAGACTGCATATTATGTTATATTATAAGGTATTTTTCCTGATACACTGCATATTACGTTATATTATAGGGTATTATCAATGATACACTGCATATTACGTTATATTATAAGGTATTGTCAATAATAAACTGCATATTAAGTTATATTATAAGGTATTTTCAATGATACACTGCGTATTACGTTATATCTTAAGGTATTGTCAATGATAGACAGCATATTACATTATATTATAAGGTATTTTCAATGATACACTGCATATTACGTCATATCATAAGGTATTTTCAATGATACACTGCATATTACATTATATTACAAGGTATTGTCAATGATAGACTGCGTATTACGTTATATTATTAGGTATTGTCAATAATAAACTGCATATTAAGTTATATTATAAGGTATTTTCAATGATACACTGCGTATTACGTTATATTATAAGGTATTGTCAATGATAGACAGCATTTTACGTTATATTATAAGGTATTTTCAATGATAAACTGCATATGACGTTATATCATAAGGTATTTTCAATGATACACTGCATATTACGTTATATTATAAGGTGTTTTCAATGATACACTGCATATAACGTTATATTATAAGGTATTTTCAATGATACACTGCGTATTACGTTATATTATTAGGTATTGTCAATGATAGACAGCATATTACGTTATATTATAAGATATTTTCAATGATACACTGCATATTACGGTATATTACAAGGTATTTTCAATGATACACAGCATGTTGCATTATATTATTAGGTATTTTCAATGATACACTGCATATTACGTTATATCATAAGGTATTTTCATTGATACACAGCATATTGCGTTATATTATAAGATATTGTCAATGATAGATTGCATATTACGTTATATTATAAGACATTTTCAATGATAGACTGCATATTGCGTTATATCATAAGGTATTGTCAATGATAGACTGCATATTACGTTATATTATAAGGTATTGTCAATGATAGACTGCATATTATGTTATATTATAAGGTATTTTCAATGATACACTGCATATACGTCATATCATAAGGTATTTTCAATGATACACTGCATATTACGTTATATTATAAGGTATTTTCAATGATACAAAGCATATTACGTTACACTATAAGGTATTTTCAATGATACACCGGCATATTACGTTATATTATAAGGTATTTTCAATGATACACAGCATACTACGTCATATTATAAGGTATTTTCAATGATACACTGGATATTGCATTATTGTATAAAGTGGTTTTAATGATACACTGCATATTACGTTATATTATAAGGGATTTTCAATAATACACTGCATATTACGTTATATTATCAGGTATTTTCAATAATACACTGCATATTACGTTATATTATAAGGTATTTTCAATGATACACAGTATACTACGTCATATTATAAGGTATTGTCAATGATAGACTGCATATTACGTTATATTGAAAGGTATTTTCAATTATACACTGCATATTACATTATATTATAAGGTATTTTCAATGATACACTGCATATTACGTTATATTATAACGTATTTTCAATGATACACTGCATATTACATTAGATTATAAGGTATTTTCAATGATACACTGCATATTACGTTATATTATATGGTATTTTCAATGATACACAGCATATTGCGTTATATTATAAGGTAATGTCAATGGTAGACTACTATATATTATAAGGTATGTTCAATGATACACCGCATATTACGTTATATCATAAGGTATTTTCATTGATACACTGCATATTACATTATATTACAAGGTATTGTCAATGATAGACTGCATATTATGTTATATTATAAGGTATTTTCAATGACACACTGCATACTACGTTATATTATAAGGTATTGTCAATGATAGACTGCATATTACGTTATATTACAAGGTATTGTCAATGATAGACTGCATATTATGTTATATTATAAGGTATTTTCAATGATACACTGCATATTACGTTATATCATAAGGTATTGTCAATGATAGACTGCATGTTGCATTATATTATTAGGTATTTTCAATGATACACTGCATATTACGTTATATCATAAGGTATTTTCATTGATACACAGCATATTGCGTTATATTATAAGATATTGTCAATGATAGATTGCATATTACGGTATATTATAAGACATTTTCAATGATAGACTGCATATTGCGTTATATCATAAGGTATTGTCAATGATAGACTGCATATTACGTTATATTATAAGGTATTGTCAATGATAGACTGCATATTATGTTATATTATAAGGTATTTTCAATGATACACTGCATATTACGTTATATCATAAGGTATTTTCAATGATACACTGCATATTACGTTATATTATAAGGTATTTTCAATGATACAAAGCATATTACGTTATACTATAAGGTATTTTCAATGATACACGGCATATTACGTTATATTATAAGGTATTTTCAATGATACACAGCATACTACGTCATATTATAAGGTATTTTCAATGATACACTGGATATTGCATTATTGTATAAAGTGGTTTTAATGATACACTGCATATTACGTTATATTATAAGGGATTTTCAATAATACACTGCATATTACGTTATATTATCAGGTATTTTCAATAATACACTGCATATTACGTTATATTATAAGGTATTTTCAATGATACACAGTATACTACGTCATATTATAAGGTATTGTCAATGATAGACTGCATATTACGTTATATTGAAAGGTATTTTCAATTATACACTGCATATTACATTATATTATAAGGTATTTTCAATGATACACTGCATATTACGTTATATTATAACGTATTTTCAATGATACACTGCATATTACATTATATTATAAGGTATTTTCAATGATACACTGCATATTACGTTATATTATATGGTATTTTCAATGATACACAGCATATTGCGTTATATTATAAGGTAATGTCAATGGTAGACTACTATATATTATAAGGTATGTTCAATGATACACCGCATATTACGTTATATCATAAGGTATTTTCATTGATACACTGCATATTACATTATATTACAAGGTATTGTCAATGATAGACTGCATATTATGTTATATTATAAGGTATTTTCAATGACACACTGCATACTACGTTATATTATAAGGTATTGTCAATGATAGACTGCATATTACGTTATATTACAAGGTATTGTCAATGATAGACTGCATATTATGTTATATTATAAGGTATTTTCAATGATACACTGCATATTACGTTATATCATAAGGTATTGTCAATGATAGACTGCATGTTACGTTATATTATAAGGTATTGTCAATGATAGACTGCATATTATGTTATATTATAAGGTATTTTTCCTGATACACTGCATATTACGTTATATTATAGGGTATTATCAATGATACACTGCATATTACGTTATATTATAAGGTATTGTCAATAATAAACTGCATATTAAGTTATATTATAAGGTATTTTCAATGATACACTGCGTATTACGTTATATCTTAAGGTATTGTCAATGATAGACAGCATATTACATTATATTATAAGGTATTTTCAATGATACACTGCATATTACGTCATATCATAAGGTATTTTCAATGATACACTGCATATTACATTATATTACAAGGTATTGTCAATGATAGACTGCGTATTACGTTATATTATTAGGTATTGTCAATAATAAACTGCATATTAAGTTATATTATAAGGTATTTTCAATGATACACTGCGTATTACGTTATATTATAAGGTATTGTCAATGATAGACAGCATTTTACGTTATATTATAAGGTATTTTCAATGATAAACTGCATATGACGTTATATCATAAGGTATTTTCAATGATACACTGCATATTACGTTATATTATAAGGTGTTTTCAATGATACACTGCATATAACGTTATATTATAAGGTATTTTCAATGATACACTGCGTATTACGTTATATTATTAGGTATTGTCAATGATAGACAGCATATTACGTTATATTATAAGATATTTTCAATGATACACTGCATATTACGGTATATTACAAGGTATTTTCAATGATACACAGCATGTTGCATTATATTATTAGGTATTTTCAATGATACACTGCATATTACGTTATATCATAAGGTATTTTCATTGATACACAGCATATTGCGTTATATTATAAGATATTGTCAATGATAGATTGCATATTACGTTATATTATAAGACATTTTCAATGATAGACTGCATATTGCGTTATATCATAAGGTATTGTCAATGATAGACTGCATATTACGTTATATTATAAGGTATTGTCAATGATAGACTGCATATTATGTTATATTATAAGGTATTTTCAATGATACACTGCATATTACGTCATATCATAAGGTATTTTCAATGATACACTGCATATTACGTTATATTATAAGGTATTTTCAATGATACAAAGCATATTACGTTATACTATAAGGTATTTTCAATGATACACGGCATATTACGTTATATTATAAGGTATTTTCAATGATACACAGCATACTACGTCATATTATAAGGTATTTTCAATGATACACTGGATATTGCATTATTGTATAAAGTGGTTTTAATGATACACTGCATATTACGTTATATTATAAGGTATTTTCAATAATACACTGCATATTACGTTATATTATCAGGTATTTTCAATAATACACTGCATATTACGTTATATTATAAGGTATTTTCAATGATACACAGTATACTACGTCATATTATAAGGTATTGTCAATGATAGACTGCATATTACGTTATATTGAAAGGTATTTTCAATTATACACTGCATATTACATTATATTATAAGGTATTTTCAATGATACACTGCATATTACGTTATATTATAACGTATTTTCAATGATACACTGCATATTACATTATATTATAAGGTATTTTCAATGATACACTGCATATTACGTTATATTATATGGTATTTTCAATGATACACAGCATATTGCGTTATATTATAAGGTAATGTCAATGGTAGACTACTATATATTATAAGGTATTTTCAATGATACACTGCATATTACGTTATATTATAAGGTATTTTCAATGATACACTGCATATTACGTTATATTATAAGGTATTTTCAATGGTACACTGCATATTACGTTATATTATAAGGTATTTTCAATGATAAACTGCATATGACGTTATATCATAAGGTATTTTCAATGATACACTGCATATTACGTTATATTATAAGGTGTTTTCAATGATACACTGCATATTACGTTATATTATAAGGTGTTTTCAATGATACACTGCAGATTACGTTATATTATAAGGTGTTTTCAATGATACACTGCATATTACGTTATATTATAAGGTATTTTCATTGATACACTACAAATGACCATATATTATAAGGTATTTTCAATGATACACTGCATATTACATTATATTACAAGGTATTGTCAATGATAGACTGCATATTATGTTATATTATAAGGTATTTTCAATGACACACTGCATACTACGTTATATTATAAGGTATTGTCGATGATAGACTGCACATTACGTTATATTACAAGGTATTGTCAATGATAGACTGCATATTATGTTATATTATAAGGTATTTTCAATGATACACTGCATATTACGTTATATCATAAGGTATTGTCAATGATACACTGCATATTACGTTATATTATAAGGTATTGTCAATGATAGACTGCATATTACGTTATATTATAAGGTATTTTCAATGATACACTGCATATTACGTTATATTATAGGGTATTATCAATGATACACTGCATATTACGTTATATTATAAGGTATTGTCAATAATAAACTGCATATTAAGTTATATTATAAGGTATTTTCAATGATACACTGCATATTACGTTATATTATAAGGTATTGTCAATGATAGACAGCATTTTACGTTATATTATAAGGTATTTTCAATGATACACTGCATATTACGGTATATAAACAAGGTTTTATCAATGATACACACCATGTTGCGTTATATTATAAGGTATTTTCAATGATACACTGCATATTACGTTATATCATAAGGTATTTTCATTGATACACAGCATATTGCGTTATATTATAAGATATTGTCAATGATAGACTGCATATTACGTTATATTATAAGGTATTTTCAATGATAGACTGCATATTGCGTTATATTATAAGGTATTTTCAATGATACACTGCATATTACGTTATATCATAAGGTATTTTCATTGATACACTGCATATTACGTTATATCATAAGGTATTGTCAACGATAGACTGCATATTACGTTATATTATAAGGTATTTTCAATGATAGACTGCATATTGCGTTATATTATAAGGTATTTTCAATGATACACCGCATATTACGTTATATCATAAGGTATTTTCATTGATACACTGCATATTACATTATATTACAAGGTATTGTCAATGATAGACTGCATATTATGTTATATTATAAGGTATTTTCAATGACACACTGCATACTACGTTATATTATAAGGTATTGTCAATGATAGACTGCACATTACGTTATATTACAAGGTATTGTCAATGATAGACTGCATATTATGTTATATTATAAGGTATTTTCAATGATACACTGCATATTACGTTATATCATAAGGTATTGTCAATGATACACTGCATATTACGTTATATTACAAGGTATTGTCAATGATAGACTGCATATTATGTTATATTATAAGGTATTTTCAATGATACACTGCATATTACGTTATATTATAGGGTATTATCAATGATACACTGCATATTACGTTATATTATAAGGTATTGTCAATAATAAACTGCATATTAAGTTATATTATAAGGTATTTTCAATGATACACTGCGTATTACGTTATATTATAAGGTATTGTCAATGATAGACAGCATTTTACGTTATATTATAAGGTATTTTCAATGATACACTGCATATTACGGTATATAAACAAGGTTTTATCAATGATACACACCATGTTGCGTTATATTATAAGGTATTTTCAATGATACACTGCATATTACGTTATATCATAAGGTATTTTCATTGATACACAGCATATTGCGTTATATTATAAGATATTGTCAATGATAGACTGCATATTACGTTATATTATAAGGTATTTTCAATGATAGACTGCATATTGCGTTATATTATAAGGTATTTTCAATGATACACTGCATATTACGTTATATCATAAGGTATTTTCATTGATACACTGCATATTACGTTATATCATAAGGTATTGTCAACGATAGACTGCATATTACGTTATATTATAAGGTATTTTCAATGATAGACTGCATATTGCGTTATATTATAAGGTATTTTCAATGATACACCGCATATTACGTTATATCATAAGGTATTTTCATTGATACACTGCATATTACATTATATTACAAGGTATTGTCAATGATAGACTGCATATTATGTTATATTATAAGGTATTTTCAATGATACACTGCATATTACGTTATATTATAAGGTATTGTCAATGATAGACTGCATATTACGTTATATTACAAGGTATTGTCAATGATAGACTGCATATTATGTTATATTATAAGGTATTTTCAATGATACACTGCATATTACGTTATATCATAAGGTATTGTCAATGATAGACTGCATGTTACGTTATATTATAAGGTATTGTCAATGATAGACTGCATATTATGTTATATTATAAGGTATTTTTAATGATACACTGCATATTACGTTATATTATAGGGTATTATCAATGATACACTGCATATTACGTTATATTATAAGGTATTGTCAATAATAAACTGCATATTAAGTTATATTATAAGGTATTTTCAATGATACACTGCGTATTACGTTATATCTTAAGGTATTGTCAATGATAGACAGCATATTACATTATATTATAAGGTATTTTCAATGATACACTGCATATTACGTCATATCATAAGGTATTTTCAATGATACACTGCATATTACATTATATTACAAGGTATTGTCAATGATAGACAGCATTTTACGTTATATTATAAGGTATTTTCAATGATACACTGCATATTACGGTATATAAACAAGGTTTTATCAATGATACACACCATGTTGCGTTATATTATAAGGTATTTTCAATGATACACTGCATATTACGTTATATTACAAGGTATTGTCAATGATAGACTGCATATTATGTTATATTATAGGGTATTATCAATGATACACTGCATATTACGTTATATTATAAGGTATTGTCAATAATAAACTGCATATTAAGTTATATTATAAGGTATTTTCAATGATACACTGCGTATTACGTTATATCTTAAGGTATTGTCAATGATAGACAGCATATTACATTATATTATAAGGTATTTTCAATGATACACTGCATATTACGTCATATCATAAGGTATTTTCAATGACACACTGCATACTACGTTATATTATAAGGTATTGTCAATGATAGACTGCACATTACGTTATATTACAAAGTATTGTCAATGATAGACTGCATATTATGTTATATTATAAGGTATTTTCAATGATACACTGCATATTACGTTATATCATAAGGTATTGTCAATGATACACTGCATATTACGTTATATTACAAGGTATTGTCAATGATAGACTGCATATTATGTTATATTATAAGGTATTTTCAATGATACACTGCGTATTACGTTATATTATAAGGTATTGTCAATGATAGACAGCATTTTACGTTATATTATAAGGTATTTTCAATGATACACTGCATATTACGGTATATAAACAAGGTTTTATCAATGATACACACCATGTTGCGTTATATTATAAGGTATTTTCAATGATACACTGCATATTACGTTATATCATAAGGTATTTTCATTGATACACAGCATATTGCGTTATATTATAAGATATTGTCAATGATAGACTGCATATTACGTTATATTATAAGGTATTTTCAATGATAGACTGCATATTGCGTTATATTATAAGGTATTTTCAATGATACACTGCATATTACGTTATATCATAAGGTATTTTCATTGATACACTGCATATTACGTTATATCATAAGGTATTGTCAACGATAGACTGCATATTACGTTATATTATAAGGTATTTTCAATGATAGACTGGATATTGCGTTATATTATAAGGTATTTTCAATGATACACCGCATATTACGTTATATCATAAGGTATTTTCATTGATACACTGCATATTACATTATATTACAAGGTATTGTCAATGATAGACTGCATATTATGTTATATTATAAGGTATTTTCAATGACACACTGCATACTACGTTATATTATAAGGTATTGTCAATGATAGACTGCATATTACGTTATATTACAAGGTATTGTCAATGATAGACTGCATATTATGTTATATTATAAGGTATTTTCAATGATACACTGCATATTACGTTATATCATAAGGTATTGTCAATGATAGACTGCATGTTACGTTATATTATAAGGTATTGTCAATGATAGACTGCATATTATGTTATATTATAAGGTATTTTTCCTGATACACTGCATATTACGTTATATTATAGGGTATTATCAATGATACACTGCATATTACGTTATATTATAAGGTATTGTCAATAATAAACTGCATATTAAGTTATATTATAAGGTATTTTCAATGATACACTGCGTATTACGTTATATCTTAAGGTATTGTCAATGATAGACAGCATATTACATTATATTATAAGGTATTTTCAATGATACACTGCATATTACGTCATATCATAAGGTATTTTCAATGATACACTGCATATTACATTATATTACAAGGTATTGTCAATGATAGACTGCATATTATGTTATATTATAAGGTATTTTCAATGATACACTGCATATTACGTTATATCATAAGGTATTGTCAATGATAGACTGCATATTACGTTACATTACAAGGTATTTTCAATGATACACAGCATATTGCGTTATATTATAAGGTATTTTCAATGATAGATTGCATATTACGTTATATCATAAGGTATTTTCATTGATACACTGCATATTACATTATATTACAATGTATTGTCAATGATAGACTGCATATTATGTTATATTATAAGGTATTTTCAATGACACACTGCATACTACGTTATATTATAAGGTATTGTCAATGATAGACTGCATATTACGTTATATTACAAGGTATTGTCAATGATAGACTGCATATTATGTTATATTATAAGGTATTTTCAATGATACACTGCATATTACGTTATATTATAGGGTATTATCAATGATACACTGCATATTACGTTATATTATAAGGTATTTTCAATGATACACTGCATATTACGGTATATTACAAGGTATTTTCAATGATACACAGCATGTTGCGTTATATTATAAGGTATTTTCAATGATACACTGCATGTTACGTTATATCATAAGGTATTTTCATTGATACACAGCATATTGCGTAATATTATAAGATATTGTCAACGATAGACTGCATATTACGTTATATTACAAGGTATTTTCAATGATAGACTGCATATTGCGTTATATTATAAGGTATTTTCAATGATACACCGCATATTACGTTATATCATAAGGTATTTTCATTGATACACTGCATATTACATTATTTTACAAGGTATTGTCAATGATAGACTGCATATTATGTTATATTATAAGGTATTTTCAATGACACACTGCATACTACGTTATATTATAAGGTATTGTCAATGATAGACTGCATATTACGTTATATTACAAGGTATTGTCAATGATAGACTGCATATTATGTTATATTATAAGGTATTTTCAATGATACACTGCATATTACGTTATATTATAGGGTATTATCAATGATACACTGCATATTACGTTATATTATAAGGTATTGTCAATAATAAACTGCATATTAAGTTATATTATAAGGTATTTTCAATGATACACTGCATATTACGTTATATTATAAGGTATTTTCAATGATAAACTGCATATTATGGTATATTATAAGGTATTTTCATTGATACACTACAAATTACATTATATTATAAGGTGTTTTCAATGATACACTGCATATTACGTTATATTATAAGGTATTTTCAATGGTAAACTACTATATATTATAAGGTATGTTCAATGATAAACTGCATATTACGTTATGTTATAAGGTATTTTCAATGATACACTGCATATTACGTTATATTATAAGGTATTTTCAATGATACACTGCATATTACGTTATATTATAAGGTATTTTCAATGATACACTGTATATTACGTTATATTATAAGGTATTTTCAATGGTAAACTACTATATATTATAAGGTATGTTCAATGATAAACTGCATATTACGTTATGTTATAAGGTATTTTCAATGATACACTGCATATTACGTTATATTATAAGGTATTTTCAATGATACACTGCATATTACGTTATATTATAAGGTATTTTCAATGATACACTGTATATTACGTTATATTATAAGGTATTTTCATTGATTCACTACAAATTACCATATATAATAAGGTATTTTCCATGATTCACTGCATATTACGTTATATCATAAGGTATTTTCAATGATACACTGCATATTACGTTATATTATAAGGTGTTTTCAATGGTAGACTACTATATATTATAAGGTATGTTCAATGATACACTGCATATTACGTTATATTATAAGGTATTTTCAATGATACACTGCATATTACGTTATATTATAAGGTATTTTCAATGATACACTGCATATTACGTTATATTATAAGGTATTTTCAATGATACACTGCATATTACGTTATATTATTAGGTATTTTCAATGGTAAACTACTATATATTATAAGGTATGTTCAATGATAAACTGCATATTACGTTATGTTATAAGGTATTTTCAATGATACACTGCATATTACGTTATATTATAAGGTATTTTCAATGATACACTGCATATTACGTTATATTATAAGGTATTTTCAATGATACACTGCATATTACGTTATATTATAAGGTATTTTCAATGATACACTGCATATTACGTTATATTATATGGTATTTTCAATGATACACAGCATATTGCGTTATATTATAAGGTAATGTCAATGGTAGACTACTATATATTATAAGGTATTTTCAATGATACACTGCGTATTACGTTATATTATTAGGTATTGTCAATGATAGACAGCATATTACGTTATATTATAAGATATTTTCAATGATACACTGCATATTACGGTATATTACAAGGTATTTTCAATGATACACAGCATGTTGCATTATATTATTAGGTATTTTCAATGATACACTGCATATTACGTTATATCATAAGGTATTTTCATTGATACACAGCATATTGCGTTATATTATAAGATATTGTCAATGATAGATTGCATATTACGTTATATTATAAGACATTTTCAATGATAGACTGCATATTGCGTTATATCATAAGGTATTGTCAATGATAGACTGCATATTACGTTATATTATAAGGTATTGTCAATGATAGACTGCATATTATGTTATATTATAAGGTATTTTCAATGATACACTGCATATTACGTTATATTATAAGGTATTTTCAATGATACACTGCATATTACGTTATATTATAAGGTATTTTCAATGATACAAAGCATATTACGTTACACTATAAGGTATTTTCAATGATACACGGCATATTACGTTATATTATAAGGTATTTTCAATGATACACAGCATACTACGTCATATTATAAGGTATTTTCAATGATACACTGGATATTGCATTATTGTATAAAGTGGTTTTAATGATACACTGCATATTACGTTATATTATAAGGTATTTTCAATAATACACTGCATATTACGTTATATTATCAGGTATTTTCAATAATAGACTGCACATTACGTTATATTACAAGGTATTGTCAATGATAGACTGCATATTATGTTATATTATAAGGTATTTTCAATGATACACTGCATATTACGTTATATCATAAGGTATTGTCAATGATACACTGCATATTACGTTATATTACAAGGTATTGTCAATGATAGACTGCATATTATGTTATATTATAAGGTATTTTCAATGATACACTGCATATTACGTTATATTATAGGGTATTATCAATGATACACTGCATATTACGTTATATTATATGGTATTTTCAATGATACACAGCATATTGCGTTATATTATAAGGTAATGTCAATGGTAGACTACTATATATTATAAGGTATGTTCAATGATACACTGCATATTACGTTATATTATAAGGTATTTTCAATGATACACTGCATATTACGTTATATTATAAGGTATTTTCAATGGTACACTGCATATTACGTTATATTATAAGGTATTTTCAATGATAAACTGCATATGACGTTATATCATAAGGTATTTTCAATGATACACTGCATATTACGTTATATTATAAGGTGTTTTCAATGATACACTGCATATTACGTTATATTATAAGGTGTTTTCAATGATACACTGCAGATTACGTTATATTATAAGGTGTTTTCAATGATACACTGCATATTACGTTATATTATAAGGTATTTTCATTGATACACTACAAATGACCATATATTATAAGGTATTTTCAATGATACACTGCATATTACATTATATTACAAGGTATTGTCAATGATAGACTGCATATTATGTTATATTATAAGGTATTTTCAATGACACACTGCATACTACGTTATATTATAAGGTATTGTCGATGATAGACTGCACATTACGTTATATTACAAGGTATTGTCAATGATAGACTGCATATTATGTTATATTATAAGGTATTTTCAATGATACACTGCATATTACGTTATATCATAAGGTATTGTCAATGATACACTGCATATTACGTTATATTACAAGGTATTGTCAATGATAGACTGCATATTATGTTATATTATAAGGTATTTTCAATGATACACTGCATATTACGTTATATTATAAGGTATTATCAATGATACACTGCATATTACGTTATATTATAAGGTATTGTCAATAATAAACTGCATATTAAGTTATATTATAAGGTATTTTCAATGATACACTGCATATTACGTTATATTATAAGGTATTGTCAATGATAGACTGCATTTTACGTTATATTATAAGGTATTTTCAATGATACACTGCATATTACGGTATATAAACAAGGTTTTATCAATGATACACACCATGTTGCGTTATATTATAAGGTATTTTCAATGATACACTGCATATTACGTTATATCATAAGGTATTTTCATTGATACACAGCATATTGCGTTATATTATAAGATATTGTCAATGATAGACTGCATATTACGTTATATTATAAGGTATTTTCAATGATAGACTGCATATTGCGTTATATTATAAGGTATTTTCAATGATACACTGCATATTACGTTATATCATAAGGTATTTTCATTGATACACTGCATATTACGTTATATCATAAGGTATTGTCAACGATAGACTGCATATTACGTTATATTATAAGGTATTTTCAATGATAGACTGCATATTGCGTTATATTATAAGGTATTTTCAATGATACACTGCATATTACGTTATATCATAAGGTATTTTCATTGATACACTGCATATTACGTTATATCATAAGGTATTGTCAACGATAGACTGCATATTACGTTATATTATAAGGTATTTTCAATGATAGACTGCATATTGCGTTATATTATAAGGTATTTTCAATGATACACCGCATATTACGTTATATCATAAGGTATTTTCATTGATACACTGCATATTACATTATATTACAAGGTATTGTCAATGATAGACTGCATATTATGTTATATTATAAGGTATTTTCAATGACACACTGCATACTACGTTATATTATAAGGTATTGTCAATGATAGACTGCATATTACGTTATATTACAAGGTATTGTCAATGATAGACTGCATATTATGTTATATTATAAGGTATTTTCAATGATACACTGCATATTACGTTATATCATAAGGTATTGTCAATGATAGACTGCATGTTACGTTATATTATAAGGTATTGTCAATGATAGACTGCATATTATGTTATATTATAAGGTATTTTTCCTGATACACTGCATATTACGTTATATTATAGGGTATTATCAATGATACACTGCATATTACGTTATATTATAAGGTATTGTCAATAATAAACTGCATATTAAGTTATATTATAAGGTATTTTCAATGATACACTGCGTATTACGTTATATCTTAAGGTATTGTCAATGATAGACAGCATATTACATTATATTATAAGGTATTTTCAATGATACACTGCATATTACGTCATATCATAAGGTATTTTCAATGATACACTGCATATTACATTATATTACAAGGTATTGTCAATGATAGACAGCATTTTACGTTATATTATAAGGTATTTTCAATGATACACTGCATATTACGGTATATAAACAAGGTTTTATCAATGATACACACCATGTTGCGTTATATTATAAGGTATTTTCAATGATACACTGCATATTACGTTATATTACAAGGTATTGTCAATGATAGACTGCATATTATGTTATATTATAGGGTATTATCAATGATACACTGCATATTACGTTATATTATAAGGTATTGTCAATAATAAACTGCATATTAAGTTATATTATAAGGTATTTTCAATGATACACTGCGTATTACGTTATATCTTAAGGTATTGTCAATGATAGACAGCATATTACATTATATTATAAGGTATTTTCAATGATACACTGCATATTACGTCATATCATAAGGTATTTTCAATGACACACTGCATACTACGTTATATTATAAGGTATTGTCAATGATAGACTGCACATTACGTTATATTACAAGGTATTGTCAATGATAGACTGCATATTATGTTATATTATAAGGTATTTTCAATGATACACTGCATATTACGTTATATCATAAGGTATTGTCAATGATACACTGCATATTACGTTATATTACAAGGTATTGTCAATGATAGACTGCATATTATGTTATATTATAAGGTATTTTCAATGATACACTGCATATTACGTTATATTATAGGGTATTATCAATGATACACTGCATATTACGTTATATTATAAGGTATTGTCAATAATAAACTGCATATTAAGTTATATTATAAGGTATTTTCAATGATACACTGCATATTACGTTATATTATAAGGTATTGTCAATGATAGACAGCATTTTACGTTATATTATAAGGTATTTTCAATGATACACTGCATATTACGGTATATAAACAAGGTTTTATCAATGATACACACCATGTTGCGTTATATTATAAGGTATTTTCAATGATACACTGCATATTACGTTATATCATAAGGTATTTTCATTGATACACAGCATATTGCGTTATATTATAAGATATTGTCAATGATAGACTGCATATTACGTTATATTATAAGGTATTTTCAATGATAGACTGCATATTGCGTTATATTATAAGGTATTTTCAATGATACACTGCATATTACGTTATATCATAAGGTATTTTCATTGATACACTGCATATTACATTATATCATAAGGTATTGTCAACGATAGACTGCATATTACGTTATATTATAAGGTATTTTCAATGATAGACTGGATATTGCGTTATATTATAAGGTATTTTCAATGATACACCGCATATTACGTTATATCATAAGGTATTTTCATTGATACACTGCATATTACATTATATTACAAGGTATTGTCAATGATAGACTGCATATTATGTTATATTATAAGGTATTTTCAATGACACACTGCATACTACGTTATATTATAAGGTATTGTCAATGATAGACTGCATATTACGTTATATTACAAGGTATTGTCAATGATAGACTGCATATTATGTTATATTATAAGGTATTTTCAATGATACACTGCATATTACGTTATATCATAAGGTATTGTCAATGATAGACTGCATGTTACGTTATATTATAAGGTATTGTCAATGATAGACTGCATATTATGTTATATTATAAGGTATTTTTCATGATACACTGCATATTACGTTATATTATAGGGTATTATCAATGATACACTGCATATTACGTTATATTATAAGGTATTGTCAATAATAAACTGCATATTAAGTTATATTATAAGGTATTTTCAATGATACACTGCGTATTACGTTATATCTTAAGGTATTGTCAATGATAGACAGCATATTACATTATATTATAAGGTATTTTCAATGATACACTGCATATTACGTCATATCATAAGGTATTTTCAATGATACACTGCATATTACATTATATTACAAGGTATTGTCAATGATAGACTGCATATTATGTTATATTATAAGGTATTTTCAATGATACACTGCATATTACGTTATATCATAAGGTATTGTCAATGATAGACTGCATATTACGTTATATTACAAGGTATTTTCAATGATACACAGCATATTGCGTTATATTATAAGGTATTTTCAATGATAGATTGCATATTACGTTATATCATAAGGTATTTTCATTGATACACTGCATATTACATTATATTACAATGTATTGTCAATGATAGACTGCATATTATGTTATATTATAAGGTATTTTCAATGACACACTGCATACTACGTTATATTATAAGGTATTGTCAATGATAGACTGCATATTACGTTATATTACAAGGTATTGTCAATGATAGACTGCATATTATGTTATATTATAAGGTATTTTCAATGATACACTGCATATTACGTTATATTATAGGGTATTATCAATGATACACTGCATATTACGTTATATTATAAGGTATTTTCAATGATACACTGCATATTACGGTATATTACAAGGTATTTTCAATGATACACAGCATGTTGCGTTATATTATAAGGTATTTTCAATGATACACTGCATGTTACGTTATATCATAAGGTATTTTCATTGATACACAGCATATTGCGTAATATTATAAGATATTGTCAACGATAGACTGCATATTACGTTATATTACAAGGTATTTTCAATGATAGACTGCATATTGCGTTATATTATAAGGTATTTTCAATGATACACCGCATATTACGTTATATCATAAGGTATTTTCATTGATACACTGCATATTACATTATTTTACAAGGTATTGTCAATGATAGACTGCATATTATGTTATATTATAAGGTATTTTCAATGACACACTGCATACTACGTTATATTATAAGGTATTGTCAATGATAGACTGCATATTACGTTATATTACAAGGTATTGTCAATGATAGACTGCATATTACGTTATATTATAAGGTATTTTCAATGATACACTGCATATTACGTTATATTATAGGGTATTATCAATGATACACTGCATATTACGTTATATTATAAGGTATTGTCAATAATAAACTGCATATTAAGTTATATTATAAGGTATTTTCAATGATACACTGCATATTACGTTATATTATAAGGTATTTTCAATGATAAACTGCATATTATGGTATATTATAAGGTATTTTCATTGATACACTACAAATTACATTATATTATAAGGTGTTTTCAATGATACACTGCATATTACGTTATATTATAAGGTATTTTCAATGGTAAACTACTATATATTATAAGGTATGTTCAATGATAAACTGCATATTACGTTATGTTATAAGGTATTTTCAATGATACACTGCATATTACGTTATATTATAAGGTATTTTCAATGATACACTGCATATTACGTTATATTATAAGGTATTTTCAATGATACACTGTATATTACGTTATATTATAAGGTATTTTCAATGGTAAACTACTATATATTATAAGGTATGTTCAATGATAAACTGCATATTACGTTATGTTATAAGGTATTTTCAATGATACACTGCATATTACGTTATATTATAAGGTATTTTCAATGATACACTGCATATTACGTTATATTATAAGGTATTTTCAATGATACACTGTATATTACGTTATATTATAAGGTATTTTCATTGATTCACTACAAATTACCATATATAATAAGGTATTTTCCATGATTCACTGCATATTACGTTATATCATAAGGTATTTTCAATGATACACTGCATATTACGTTATATTATAAGGTGTTTTCAATGGTAGACTACTATATATTATAAGGTATGTTCAATGATACACTGCATATTACGTTATATTATAAGGTATTTTCAATGATACACTGCATATTACGTTATATTATAAGGTATTTTCAATGATACACTGCATATTACGTTATATTATAAGGTATTTTCAATGATACACTGCATATTACGTTATATTATTAGGTATTTTCAATGGTAAACTACTATATATTATAAGGTATGTTCAATGATAAACTGCATATTACGTTATGTTATAAGGTATTTTCAATGATACACTGCATATTACGTTATATTATAAGGTATTTTCAATGATACACTGCATATTACGTTATATTATAAGGTATTTTCAATGATACACTGCATATTACGTTATATTATAAGGTATTTTCAATGATACACTGTATATTACGTTATATTATAAGGTATTTTCAATGGTAAACTACTATTGTAACGAGACGATCTCAGGGGCGCCGGAGCGCCTCGGCACTACCCTGAACGACAGAAGAATCGCGCCGTGGCCGAATCTTCTAGAAGACCCTGGAGTCGAGAAACTTCGAAATTCATTAGTAACGCGTTGTTGATAAGGTTAGCAACGAAACGATATAAATACCGCTAGAGTATCGCAGAACGGGCACTTTTCGCTGCGCCTTTGGGAGAGGACGAGGTAAGACCACGGCCGCCCTTAGGTTTGGGAGAGTACGAAGCAATGCTATCGGACGCCCAGCAGCCCAGGAGAGGACAGGGGTTGCACCTGGACGCCTTTCCGGGAGAGGACGGCCATGAAGGCCGGCCGCCCGCCGAGAGGAGAGTACAGGGTAGCTTCCTAGCCGCCTGAGAGTAGGATCGTCCGGGTCCTCTGAACGTTTCGGAGAGGACGGCCATGAAGGCCGGCCGCCGAACGAACAGAGGTTTCCAGACGAATCCGAGTCGTCGTTTGAGAGTAGGACCCTGGTTCCTCTGTACGTTTCGGAGAGGACGGCCATGAAGGCCGGCCGCCGAACGAGCAGAGGTCTCCAGACAAATCCGAGCTATCGTTGTAAGATAGGACCCTTGGTTCTTCTGTACGCTTCGGAGAGGACGGCCATGGAGGCCGGCCGCCGAACGGACAGGAGAATTCAGGAGATTCGAGTCATCACCGATTCCCCAGAAAGAGAGTACGGTTGAAACAAACCGGACGCCTGATGGAGGAATCGTGTAATATTGAATTTAGAGTCAATGTAGAATTTCGTTGTTAACCTTCGTTCAATTTTACCTTTGTACAAAGCTCCACTTTCCTAATACTTGTTAACTAATTTTTCGAAAATATATCCTGTGTTCCCAGATTTCCTTATTAATTCCAAAAAACCTACCACTGCGAATCCTTTACGCTACAATGTTGGCGCCCAACGTGGGGCCGAGGCTCACGACCAAAACTCCGACTCCATATCCAACCCTGGCCTGAGTCCCAGTCCAACGGTCCAGTTTTCGCCGAGCCAATTCTCCCAGCTCCTGGGATCATTAAATGAGAAACCACCGAGTTGTCAAAGAAGTTTTACGAGGTGTAAGGAACGCTTCGACGGCTCTCATGACTATATGAAAGTCAGCGCCTTCATCGCCGCCATCTCGATATTTAAAGATATCGAAAATATCAGCGACGAAAACGCATTAAAAGGGCTTCCACTGCTCTTCGAGGGACATGCGGCTATCTGGTGGCGGGGTGTGCGAAAATCCGTTTTGACATGGAAGGAAGCCTTGGAAACGATCAAAACAACTTTTGCACCTCGACGTCCCGCGTACCAGGTGTACACAGAGTTGTTCCGGACCACACAGGACACAAACACCCCGACGGATCTATTTATCAGCCGGAAACGGGCTCGGCTGGCAGAATTGCCAAACCCGCACCCGGAGACAATCCAAATAGATATGATATATGGTCTCCTACGCCTTCCGCTTCGGAAGAAAATTCCCCGGGAATCGGTGAAAACATTCACCGAGCTGATCAAGCGTGCCCGAGAAGTAGAAGACCTCGAAAAGGAGACCCAGGGTAAACAACGACAGCCATCAACGCATCACCATCGGACGGAGGGGATATTTGCAAAACCATATCCCAGGGACCACCGCCGCTGCAATATTTGCCGCCGCCCAGGACACGCCGCCGCCGACTGCCGTTACCGAAACAATAACGTGCCAGTACCGAAACCAACGACCACCTCAAGTTTCAATCAACCCTCAGGAAGCCGCACTCCGTTGAAATGCTACGGATGTGGTAAGCCGGGAGTAGTACGCAGCAAATGCCCGGACTGTACAAAGACGGCTAAACCTTCTACATCCGCAGCATTTTGCACGGTAAGTGCAACGATGCAACCACGACAGCGACCAGCGGTCGACATCACCATCGCCGGAGAAAAGGGACAGGCTTTTTTCGATACGGGAGCGAAGTGCAGCGTTGCAAGCCAAAGCTTGTACTCTCTGTTGGAGAAGAAAGGGCACGTTTTCGAAGAACGAAGGATGGAAGTCGCGTTGGCAGACGGCAATCCGCGCATTCAGGGTGTTAAAGCGGCTCGGCTAGAGGTAGAGCTTCGCGGTCGCCGCCTACAGACCACTTTCGTCGTCCTGCCAGAAGGGAAGGACAACCGGACTCTATTGGGCGTCGACTTCATCGAAGACGCAGGAGTCGTGCTAAATGTTCCGCAGCGGACATGGCACTTCGTGGAGACACCGGATCATCTACACGACTTCCAGGGAGAAGTCCCGCTTGGGAGTGCATGCTTCGGCAAGGGGGAGACTGATGTGTCTCTGTCATCCTTGACGACGGATACGTTCAGTGGAATCCAGGAGTTCGCGGAACCTCCGCCGGGATGTTTAAGCCCAATCCAGGAAGATGCGAGGGAACTCCAGGCTTTTCTACACGACGAGATCGAGATGGAGGAGCTGGTATCAAACACGCATTGGCCAGACATCGACCCTTTCTTCGAAAGATGTTTTAAAACTTTCGAAACGAGGATGGACATCTCAGCTGTCGACATTGAAGACATAAGGGAAGACGAGGCGGTGAGTTTCTCTCCAGAAGAAAAACGTAAGCTGTACAAATTACTGAAAGAACACGCCGACTTATTCCAAAACACAGCACCACCGACAGCTGAAGCTGTCCATCGAATAGACACCGGAGACCACGCCCCAATCGCCGTGCCGCCGTACCGCATACCACCTGCGAAGAGGGAATTACTGCGGGCAGAAATCCAGAAAATGATCGAGGCAGAGGTCATCGAGGAATGTGAATCCCCATGGGCCGCACCCGTAGTCCTGGTGCCCAAAAAGGACGGCAGTATTCGAGTATGCGTGGACTACCGAAAGCTCAACGCCGTTACTGTTACGGATTCGTACCCTCTGCCACGGATCGACGACCTGCTCCATTCGGCTAAGAGTACAGGATTCATGTCTGCACTGGACTTGCAGTCAGGATACTGGCAAATTGGCGTACGAGAGGAAGACCAGGACAAAACGGCGTTCACGACACCGTTTGGAATTTTCCGGTTCAAGCGGATGCCATTTGGACTAAAGAACGCACCGGCTACCTTTCAGCGCCTCATGGACCGGATGAGAGCTGGATTGGGAGGTCGAAATATTCTGGTGTATCTGGACGATATATTGGTACTCTCGACCGACTTCGCAGAGCACCTCGAGGACTTGAGAGCCGTGTTTAGAAGACTTCGTCAATTTGGCCTTCGAATGAATCGGCAGAAATGCCGTCTGGGTTGCCCGAAAATCAAATACCTTGGACACGTGCTAACAGCTGAAGGCCTACATCCCGACCCGGAGAAGGTCAAGGCGATCCAATGCATGGCTACACCGTCGAATATGAAACAACTCATATCCTTTTTGCAAACTTGCTCATGGTATCGGCGATTTGTACCAAATTTCGCCACAGTTGCCCAACCATTGACCGAGCTAACCAAGAAAAGGGCAATTTGGGAGTGGAAGACGAGACAACAGGAAGCCTTCGAACACCTGAAAGGAGCCCTTACGAGCCCTCCGATCCTGCGATACGCCGACGAGAACCAGACCTTCATTATACGCACTGACGCCAGCGCTTACGCCATAGGAGCAGTTCTGTTACAAGGTGAGAAGGAATCAGAACATCCCATTGAATATGCTAGCAGGTTGTTGACGCCAGCAGAACGAAACTATTCAACCACCGAGAGAGAGGCACTAGCAGTGGTTTGGGCCGTTGACAAGTTCCGAGGCTACATCGAAGGAACTCCTGTCACTATCGCCACGGATCATCAACCCCTGAAATGGCTGATGTCTCTGCGTTCTCCCAGTGGACGGCTCGCCCGATGGGCATTGTTATTACAACCTTATTGTCCTAACATACAGTATATACCAGGTCGATGCAATGTTGTTGCCGATATGCTGTCAAGATTACCGACCGAACCGTGGAATGAAGAAAGCAGAGCGGAGGTCGCGGAGATTTCCGTCGACGTACCAGCACGAGGACCAGCAGTAACCAGAGAGGAGCAATTAAAAGACGAGGCCCTGAAGACCATAATATAATCGCTGGAATCAACGACGCGAGACGACGAAATGATCAAGTGGGCCACGAGGGGATACTTGATGAACAACGGAGTACTCTATCGACACGCACCAAATGTGGACGTGGAAGAAGCTCAGCTGGTGGTACCTTCGCACGAGAGGGCGGAAATACTCCGATCATATCATGACGACGCCACTGCGGGCCATTATGGAGCGCAGCGCACACTGCACCGGATCATCAGCCGATACTTCTGGCCAGGAATGAGCCGGGAAATTGCAGACTACGTTCAAGCTTGCGTGGAGTGTCAAAGGTATAAGGCAAATAATTTGAAACCAGCCGGGTTGTTACAGACGCCCGTCATGCAGCAGCGTTTCGAAGTACTCGCCATGGACCTCTTTGGACCTCTGCCGACTACGATGAGGGAGAATCGATGGATCTTCATCGTGGAGGACGCAGCTTCACGATGGGTAGAACTGTTTCCACTGCAGCAGGCAACGGCGGAAGCCTGTGCAGAGGTCCTCATCAACGAAGTTATGCTTCGTTTTGGGATGCCACGGCGAATCATCAGCGACAATGGCACTCAATTCGTCAGCGGGGTCATGCAGCAGGTAGCCCACTGTTTTGGGTTGCATCAGGCCTTCACCCCTGTCTATCACCCCGAGGCCAACCCAGTGGAACGGAAGAATCGTGATCTGAAGGCGCAGCTTGGAATCTACGTCGGTAGGGATCACGCTACATGGGACGAGAGGCTGCCAACCATACGATTTGCGATGAACTCGGCCCGGTGCGTGACGACCGGGTACTCAGCAGCCTACCTTACGTTCGGGAGAGAGCTGAGGACGCCCGATGACGCCAATCGGGACTTGAGGACCATCATCATTGAGGACCAGCGGAAGGAGTATGCCGATCAGCGACGCCGGCCCAATCCCGGATACGAGAGAGGAGACCTGGTGTGGGTAACCACTCACACCCTCAGCAGACGAGAGAGGAACTACACATCAAAGTTCGCACCAAAGAGGGATGGACCGTACGTGGTGAAACGCCGCGTGGGTTCCAACAGCTACGAGATCCAGACCCGTGATGACGAGCCTGTGTGCGTAGGGGTGTACCACACCTCGGCGCTAAGGCCTTACAACAGGGCACGGGAAAACCCACCAGATCCAGTAACGACTATCCGAAGACGGGGCCGACCTCGCAAGCAGCCTGAGGGTCAATCAACGGGGCACCCAAGAAAGCAACCTCGGCGCAGATGAAGGGAATTCCTGGACTACTCGTCGGGACGCCGTCGTGTCCAGAGGGGGAGACTGTAACGAGACGATCTCAGGGGCGCCGGAGCGCCTCGGCACTACCCTGAACGACAGAAGAATCGCGCCGTGGCCGAATCTTCTAGAAGACCCTGGAGTCGAGAAACTTCGAAATTCATTAGTAACGCGTTGTTGATAAGGTTAGCAACGAAACGATATAAATACCGCTAGAGTATCGCGGAACGGGCACTTTTCGCTGCGCCTTTGGGAGAGGACGAGGTAAGACCACGGCCGCCCTTAGGTTTGGGAGAGTACGAAGCAATGCTATCGGACGCCCAGCAGCCCAGGAGAGGACAGGGGTTGCACCTGGACGCCTTTCCGGGAGAGGACGGCCATGAAGGCCGGCCGCCCGCCGAGAGGAGAGTACAGGGTAGCTTCCTGGCCGCCTGAGAGTAGGATCGTCCGGGTCCTCTGAACGTTTCGGAGAGGACGGCCATGAAGGCCGGCCGCCGAACGAACAGAGGTTTCCAGACGAATCCGAGTCGTCGTTTGAGAGTAGGACCCTGGTTCCTCTGTACGTTTCGGAGAGGACGGCCATGAAGGCCGGCCGCCGAACGAGCAGAGGTCTAAAGACAAATCCGAGCTATCGTTGTAAGATAGGACCCTTGGTTCTTCTGTACGCTTCGGAGAGGACGGCCATGGAGGCCGGCCGCCGAACGGACAGGAGAATTCAGGAGATTCGAGTCATCACCGATTCCCCAGAAGGAGAGTACGGTTGAAACAAACCGGACGCCTGATGGAGGAATCGTGTAATATTGAATTTAGAGTCAATGTAGAATTTCGTTGTTAACCTTCGTTCAATTTTACCTTTGTACAAAGCTCCACTTTCCTAATACTTGTTAACTAATTTTTCGAAAATATATCCTGTGTTCCCAGATTTCCTTATTAATTCCAAAAAACCTACCACTGCGAATCCTTTACGCTACACTATATATTATAAGGTATGTTCAATGATAAACTGCATATTACGTTATGTTATAAGGTATTTTCAATGATACACTGCATATTACGTTATATTATAAGGTATTTTCAATGATACACTGCATATTACGTTATATTATAAGGTATTTTCAATGATACACTGCATATTACGTTATACTATATGGTATTTTCAATGATACACTACAAATTACGATATATTATAAGGTATTTTCAATGATACACTTCATATTACGTTGTATTATAAGGTATTTTCATTGATAGACTAGAATTACCATATATTTTAAGGTATTTTCAATGATACACTGCATATTACGTTTTATTATAAGGTATTTTCAATGATACACTGCATATTACGTTATATTATAAGGTATTTTCAATGATACACTGTATATTACGTTATATTATAAGGTATTTTCATTGATACACTACAAATTACCATATATTATAAGGTATTTTCAATGATACACTGCATATTACGTTATATTATAAGGTATTTTCAATGATTAACTGCATATTATGGTATATTATAAGGTATTTTCATTGATACACTACAAATTACCATATATAATAAGGTATTTTCCATGATTCACTGCATATTACGTTATATCATAAGGTATTTTCAATGATACACTGCATATTACGTTATATTATAAGGTGTTTTCAATGGTAGACTACTATATATTATAAGGTATGTTCAATGATACACTGCATATTACGTTATATTATAAGGTATTTTCATTGATACACTACAAATTACCATATATTATAAGGTATTTTCAATGATACACTGCATATTACGTTATATTATAAGGTATTTTCAATGATACACTGCATATTACGTTATATTATAAGGTGTTTTCAATGATACACTGCATATTACGTTATATTATAAGGTATTTTCAATGATACACTGTATATTACGTTATATTATAAGGTATTTTCATTGATACACTACAAATTACCATATATTATAAGGTATTTTCCATGATTCACTGCATATTACGTTATATCATAAGGTATTTTCAATGATACACTGCATATTACGTTATATTATAAGGTGTTTTCAATGGTAGACTACTATATATTATAAGATATGTTCAATGATACACTGCATATTACGTTATATTATAAGGTATTTTCAATGATACACTGCATATTACGTTATATTATAAGGTATTTTCAATGGTACACTGCATATTACGTTATATTATAAGGTATTTTCAATGATAAACTGCATATGACGTTATATCATAAGGTATTTTCAATGATACACTGCATATTACGTTATATTATAAGGTGTTTTCAATGGTAGACTACTATATATTATAAGGTATGTTCAATGATACACTGCATACTACGTTATATTATAAGTTATTTTCAATGATACACTGCATATTACGTTATATTATAAGGTATTTTCAATGATACACTGCATATTACGTTATATTATATGGTATTTTCAATGATAAACTGCATATGACGTTATATTATAAGGTATTTTCATTGATACACTACAAATTACCATATATTATAAGGTATTTTCCATGATTCACTGCATATTACGTTATATCATAAGGTATTTTCAATGATACACTGCATATTACGTTATATTATAAGGTGTTTTCAATGGTAGACTACTATATATTATAAGGTATGTTCAATGATACACTGCATATTACGTTATATTATAAGGTATTTTCAATGATAAACTGCATATGACGTTATATCATAAGGTATTTTCAATGATACACTGCATATTACGTTATATTATAAGGTGTTTTCAATGATACACTGCATATTACGTTATATTATAAGGTGTTTTCAATGATACACTGCATATAACGTTATATTATAAGGTATTTTCAATTATAAACTACTATATATTATATGGTATTTTCAATGATACACTCTATATTACGTTATATTATAAGGTATTTTCATTGATACACTACAAATTACCATATATTATAAGGTATTTTCAATGATACACTGCATATTACGTTATATTATAAGGTATTTTCAATGATTAACTGCATATTATGGTATATTATAAGGTATTTTCATTGATACACTACAAATTACCATATATTATAAGGTATTTTCCATGATTCACTGCATATTACGTTATATCATAAGGTATTTTCAATGATACACTGCATATTACGTTATATTATAAGGTGTTTTCAATGGTAGACTACTATATATTATAAGGTATGTTCAATGATACACTGCATATTACGTTATATTATAAGGTATTTTCAATGATACACTGCATATTACGTTATATTATAAGGTATTTTCAATGGTACACTGCATATTACGTTATATTATAAGGTATTTTCAATGATAAACTGCATATGACGTTATATCATAAGGTATTTTCAATGATACACTGCATATTACGTTATATTATAAGGTGTTTTCAATGGTAGACTACTATATATTATAAGGTATGTTCAATGATACACTGCATACTACGTTATATTATAAGTTATTTTCAATGATACACTGCATATTACGTTATATTATAAGGTATTTTCAATGATACACTGCATATGACGTTATATTATAAGGTATTTTCATTGATACACTACAAATTACCATATATTATAAGGTATTTTCCATGATTCACTGCATATTACGTTATATCATAAGGTATTTTCAATGATACACTGCATATTACGTTATATTATAAGGTGTTTTCAATGGTAGACTACTATATATTATAAGGTATGTTCAATGATACACTGCATATTACGTTATATTATAAGGTATTTTCAATGATACACTGCATATTACGTTATATTATAAGGTATTTTCAATGGTACACTGCATATTACGTTATATTATAAGGTATTTTCAATGATAAACTGCATATGACGTTATATCATAAGGTATTTTCAATGATACACTGCATATTACGTTATATTATAAGGTGTTTTCAATGATACACTGCATATTACGTTATATTATAAGGTGTTTTCACTGATACACTGCAGATTACGTTATATTATAAGGTGTTTTCAATGATACACTGCATATAACGTTATATTATAAGGTATTTTCAATTATAAACTACTATATATTATATGGTATTTTGAATGATACACTCTATATTACGTTATATTATAAGGTATTTTCATTGATACACTACAAATTACCATATATTATAAGGTATTTTCAATGATACACTGCATATTACGTTATATTATAACGTGTTTTCAATGATACACTGTATATTACGTTATATTATAAGGTGTTTTCAATGATAAACTGCATATGACGTTATATCATAAGGTATTTTCAATGATACACTGCATATTACGTTATATTATAAGGTGTTTTCAATGATACACTGCATATTACGTTATATTATAAGGTGTTTTCAATGATACACTGCAGATTACGTTATATTATAAGGTGTTTTCAATGATACACTGCATATTACGTTATATTATAAGGTATTTTCATTGATACACTACAAATGACCATATATTATAAGGTATTTTCAATGATACACTGCATATTACGTTATATCATAAGGTATTTTCAATGATACACTGCATATTACGTTATATTATAAGGTGTTTTCAATGATACACTGCATATAACGTTATATTATAAGGTATTTTCAATTATAAACTACTATATATTATATGGTATTTTCAATGATACACTCTATATTACGTTATATTATAAGGTATTTTCATTGATACACTACAAATTACCATATATTATAAGGTATTTTCAATGATACACTGCATATTACGTTATATTATAAGGTATTTTCAATGATTAACTGCATATTATGGTATATTATAAGGTATTTTCATTGATACACTACAAATTACCATATATTATAAGGTATTTTCCATGATTCACTGCATATTACGTTATATCATAAGGTATTTTCAATGATACACTGCATATTACGTTATATTATAAGGTGTTTTCAATGGTAGACTACTATACATTATAAGGTATGTTCAATGATACACTGCATATTACGTTATATTATAAGGTATTTTCAATGATACACTGCATATTACGTTATATTATAAGGTATTTTCAATGGTACACTGCATATTACGTTATATTATAAGGTATTTTCAATGATAAACTGCATATGACGTTATATCATAAGGTATTTTCAATGATACACTGCATATTACGTTATATTATAAGGTGTTTTCAATGATACACTGCATATTACGTTATATTATAAGGTGTTTTCACTGATACACTGCAGATTACGTTATATTATAAGGTGTTTTCAATGATACACTGCATATTACGTTATATTATAAGGTATTTTCATTGATACACTACAAATGACCATATATTATAAGGTATTTTCAATGATACACTGCATATTACGTTATATCATAAGGTATTTTCAATGATACACTGCATATTACGTTATATTATAAGGTGTTTTCAATGATACACTGCATATAACGTTATATTATAAGGTATTTTCAATTATAAACTACTATATATTATATGGTATTTTGAATGATACACTCTATATTACGTTATATTATAAGGTATTTTCATTGATACACTACAAATTACCATATATTATAAGGTATTTTCAATGATACACTGCATATTACGTTATATTATAACGTGTTTTCAATGATACACTGTATATTACGTTATATTATAAGGTGTTTTCAATGATAAACTGCATATGACGTTATATCATAAGGTATTTTCAATGATACACTGCATATTACGTTATATTATAAGGTGTTTTCAATGATACACTGCATATTACGTTATATTATAAGGTGTTTTCAATGATACACTGCAGATTACGTTATATTATAAGGTGTTTTCAATGATACACTGCATATTACGTTATATTATAAGGTATTTTCATTGATACACTACAAATGACCATATATTATAAGGTATTTTCAATGATACACTGCATATTACGTTATATCATAAGGTATTTTCAATGATACACTGCATATTACGTTATATTATAAGGTGTTTTCAATGATACACTGCATATAACGTTATATTATAAGGTATTTTCAATTATAAACTACTATATATTATATGGTATTTTCAATGATACACTCTATATTACGTTATATTATAAGGTATTTTCATTGATACACTACAAATTACCATATATTATAAGGTATTTTCAATGATACACTGCATATTACGTTATATTATAAGGTATTTTCAATGATTAACTGCATATTATGGTATATTATAAGGTATTTTCATTGATACACTACAAATTACCATATATTATAAGGTATTTTCCATGATTCACTGCATATTACGTTATATCATAAGGTATTTTCAATGATACACTGCATATTACGTTATATTATAAGGTGTTTTCAATGGTAGACTACTATACATTATAAGGTATGTTCAATGATACACTGCATATTACGTTATATTATAAGGTATTTTCAATGATACACTGCATATTACGTTATATTATAAGGTATTTTCAATGGTACACTGCATATTACGTTATATTATAAGGTATTTTCAATGATAAACTGCATATGACGTTATATCATAAGGTATTTTCAATGATACACTGCATATTACGTTATATTATAAGGTGTTTTCAATGATACACTGCATATTACGTTATATTATAAGGTGTTTTCACTGATACACTGCAGATTACGTTATATTATAAGGTGTTTTCAATGATACACTGCATATTACGTTATATTATAAGGTATTTTCATTGATACACTACAAATGACCATATATTATAAGGTATTTTCAATGATACACTGCATATTACGTTATATTATAAGGTATTTTCAATGATACACTGCATATTACGTTATATTATAAGGTATTTTCAATGATACACTGCATATTACGTTATATTATAAGGTATTTTCAATGATACACTGCATATTACGTTATATTATAAGGTATTTTCATTGATACACTACAAATTACCATATATTATAAGGTATTTTCAATGATACACTGCATATTACGTTATATTATAAGGTATTTTCAATGATTAACTGCATATTATGGTATATTATAAGGTATTTTCATTGATACACTACAAATTACAATATATTATAAGGTGTTTTCAATGATACACTGCATATTACGTTATATTATAAGGTATTTTCAATGGTAAACTACTATATATTATAAGGTATTTTCAATGATACACTGCAGATTACGTTATATTATAAGGTGTTTTCAATGATACACTGCATATTACGTTATATTATAAGGTATTTTCATTGATACACTACAAATGACCATATATTATAAGGTATTTTCAATGATACACTGCATATTACGTTATATCATAAGGTATTTTCAATGATACACTGCATATTACGTTATATTATAAGGTGTTTTCAATGATACACTGCATATAACGTTATATTATAAGGTATTTTCAATGATACACTGCATATTACGTTATATTATAAGGTATTTTCAATGGTACACTGCATATTACGTTATATTATAAGGTATTTTCAATGATACACTGCATATTACGTTATATTATAAGGTATTTTCAATGATACACTGCATATTACGTTATATTATAAGGTGTTTTCAATGGTAGACTACTATATATTATAAGGTATGTTCAATGATACACTGCATACTACGTTATATTATAAGTTATTTTCAATGATACACTGCATATTACGTTATATTATAAGGTATTTTCAATGATACACTGCATATTACGTTATATTATATGGTATTTTCAATGATAAACTGCATATGACGTTATATTATAAGGTATTTTCATTGATACACTACAAATTACCATATATTATAAGGTATTTTCAATGATTCACTGCATATTACGTTATATCATAAGGTATTTTCAATGATACACTGCATATTACGTTATATTATAAGGTGTTTTCAATGGTAGACTACTATATATTATAAGGTATGTTCAATGATACACTGCATATTACGTTATATTATAAGGTATTTTCAATGATACACTGCATATTACGTTATATTATAAGGTATTTTCAATGGTACACTGCATATTACGTTATATTATAAGGTATTTTCAATGATAAACTGCATATGACGTTATATCATAAGGTATTTTCAATGATACACTGCATATTACGTTATATTATAAGGTGTTTTCAATGATACACTGCATATTACGTTATATTATAAGGTGTTTTCACTGATACACAGCAGATTACGTTATATTATAAGGTGTTTTCAATGATACACTGCATATTACGTTATATTATAAGGTATTTTCATTGATACACTACAAATGACCATATATTATAAGGTATTTTCAATGATACACTGCATATTACGTTATATCATAAGGTATTTTCAATGATACACTGCATATTACGTTATATTATAAGGTGTTTTCAATGATACACTGCATATAACGTTATATTATAAGGTATTTTCAATTATAAACTACTATATATTATATGGTATTTTGAATGATACACTCTATATTACGTTATATTATAAGGTATTTTCATTGATACACTACAAATTACCATATATTATAAGGTATTTTCAATGATACACTGCATATTACGTTATATTATAACGTGTTTTCAATGATACACTGTATATTACGTTATATTATAAGGTGTTTTCAATGATAAACTGCATATGACGTTATATCATAAGGTATTTTCAATGATACACTGCATATTACGTTATATTATAAGGTGTTTTCAATGATACACTGCATATTACGTTATATTACAAGGTGTTTTCAATGATACACTGCAGATTACGTTATATTATAAGGTGTTTTCAATGATACACTGCATATTACGTTATATTATAAGGTATTTTCATTGATACACTACAAATGACCATATATTATAAGGTATTTTCAATGATACACTGCATATTACGTTATATCATAAGGTATTTTCAATGATACACTGCATATTACGTTATATTATAAGGTATTTTCAATGATACACTGCATATTACGTTATATTATAAGGTATTTTCATTGATTCACTACAAATTACCATATATAATAAGGTATTTTCCATGATTCACTGCATATTACGTTATATCATAAGGTATTTTCAATGATACACTGCATATTACGTTATATTATAAGGTATGTTGAATGATACACTGCATATTACGTTATATTATAAGGTATTTTCAATGATAAACTGCATATGACGTTATATCATAAGGTATTTTCAATGGTACACTGCATATTACGTTATATTATAAGGTATTTTCAATGATAAACTGCATATGACGTTATATCATAAGGTATTTTCAATGATACACTGCATATTACGTTATATTATAAGGTGTTTTCAATGATACACTGCATATAACGTTATATTATAAGGTATTTTCAATGATACACTGCATATTACGTTATATTATAAGGTATTTTCAATGGTACACTGCATATTACGTTATATTATAAGGTATTTTCAATGATAAACTGCATATGACGTTATATCATAAGGTATTTTCAATGATACACTGCATATTACGTTATATTATAAGGTGTTTTCAATGATACACTGCATATAACGTTATATTATAAGGTATTTTCAATTATAAACTACTATATATTATATGGTATTTTCAATGATACACTCTATATTACGTTATATTATAAGGTACTTTCATTGATACACTACAAATTACCATATATTATAAGGTATTTTCAATGATACACTGCATATTACGTTATATTATAAGGTATTTTCATTGATACACTACAAATTACCACATATTATAAGGTATTTTCCATGATTCACTGCATATTACGTTATATCATAAGGTATTTTCAATGATACACTGTATATTACGTTATATTATAAGGTGTTTTCAATGGTAGACTACTATATATTATAAGGTATGTTCCATGATACACTGCATATTACGTTATATTATAAGGTATTTTCAATGATACACTGCATATTACGTTATATTATAAGGTATTTTCAATGATACACTGCATATTACGTTATATTATAAGGTATTTTCAATGATACACTGCATATTACGTTATATTATAAGGTATTTTCATTGATACACTACAAATTACCATATATTATAAGGTATTTTCAATGATACACTGCATATTACGTTATATTATAAGGTATTTTCAATGATTAACTGCATATTATGGTATATTATAAGGTATTTTCATTGATACACTACAAATTACAATATATTATAAGGTGTTTTCAATGATACACTGCATATTACGTTATATTATAAGGTATTTTCAATGGTAAACTACTATATATTATAAGGTATTTTCAATGATACACTGCATATTACGTTATATTATAAGGTGTTTTCAATGATACACTGCATATTACGTTATATTATAAGGTATTTTCATTGATACACTACAAATGACCATATATTATAAGGTATTTTCAATGATACACTGCATATTACGTTATATCATAAGGTATTTTCAATGATACACTGCATATTACGTTATATTATAAGGTGTTTTCAATGATACACTGCATATAACGTTATATTATAAGGTATTTTCAATGATACACTGCATATTACGTTATATTATAAGGTATTTTCAATGGTACACTGCATATTACGTTATATTATAAGGTATTTTCAATGATAAACTGCATATGACGTTATATCATAAGGTATTTTCAATGATACACTGCATATTACGTTATATTATAAGGTGTTTTCAATGGTAGACTACTATATATTATAAGGTATGTTCAATGATACACTGCATACTACGTTATATTATAAGTTATTTTCAATGATACACTGCATATTACGTTATATTATAAGGTATTTTCAATGATACACTGCATATTACGTTATATTATATGGTATTTTCAATGATAAACTGCATATGACGTTATATTATAAGGTATTTTCATTGATACACTACAAATTACCATATATTATAAGGTATTTTCCATGATTCACTGCATATTACGTTATATCATAAGGTATTTTCAATGATACACTGCATATTACGTTATATTATAAGGTGTTTTCAATGGTAGACTACTATATATTATAAGGTATGTTCAATGATACACTGCATATTACGTTATATTATAAGGAATTTTCAATGATACACTGCATATTACGTTATATTATAAGGTATTTTCAATGGTACACTGCATATTACGTTATATTATAAGGTATTTTCAATGATAAACTGCATATGACGTTATATCATAAGGTATTTTCAATGATACACTGCATATTACGTTATATTATAAGGTGTTTTCAATGATACACTGCATATTACGTTATATTATAAGGTGTTTTCACTGATACACAGCAGATTACGTTATATTATAAGGTGTTTTCAATGATACACTGCATATTACGTTATATTATAAGGTATTTTCATTGATACACTACAAATGACCATATATTATAAGGTATTTTCAATGATACACTGCATATTACGTTATATTATAAGGTATTTTCAATGATACACTGCATATTACGTTATATTATAAGGTGTTTTCAATGATACACTGCATATAACGTTATATTATAAGGTATTTTCAATTATAAACTACTATATATTATATGGTATTTTGAATGATACACTCTATATTACGTTATATTATAAGGTATTTTCATTGATACACTACAAATTACCATATATTATAAGGTATTTTCAATGATACACTGCATATTACGTTATATTATAACGTGTTTTCAATGATACACTGTATATTACGTTATATTATAAGGTGTTTTCAATGATAAACTGCATATGACGTTATATCATAAGGTATTTTCAATGATACACTGCATATTACGTTATATTATAAGGTGTTTTCAATGATACACTGCATATTACGTTATATTATAAGGTGTTTTCAATGATACACTGCAGATTACGTTATATTATAAGGTGTTTTCAATGATACACTGCATATTACGTTATATTATAAGGTATTTTCATTGATACACTACAAATGACCATATATTATAAGGTATTTTCAATGATACACTGCATATTACGTTATATCATAAGGTATTTTCAATGATACACTGCATATTACGTTATATTATAAGGTATTTTCAATGATACACTGCATATAACGTTATATTATAAGGTATTTTCAATGATACACTGCATATTACGTTATATTATAAGGTGTTTTCAATGATACACTGCATATAACGTTATATTATAAGGTATTTTCAATTATAAACTACTATATATTATATGGTATTTTGAATGATACACTCTATATTACGTTATATTATAAGGTATTTTCATTGATACACTACAAATTACCATATATTATAAGGTATTTTCAATGATACACTGCATATTACGTTATATTATAACGTGTTTTCAATGATACACTGTATATTACGTTATATTATAAGGTGTTTTCAATGATAAACTGCATATGACGTTATATCATAAGGTATTTTCAATGATACACTGCATATTACGTTATATTATAAGGTGTTTTCAATGATACACTGCATATTACGTTATATTATAAGGTGTTTTCAATGATACACTGCAGATTACGTTATATTATAAGGTGTTTTCAATGATACACTGCATATTACGTTATATTATAAGGTATTTTCATTGATACACTACAAATGACCATATATTATAAGGTATTTTCAATGATACACTGCATATTACGTTATATCATAAGGTATTTTCAATGATACACTGCATATTACGTTATATTATAAGGTGTTTTCAATGATACACTGCATATAACGTTATATTATAAGGTATTTTCAATTATAAACTACTATATATTATATGGTATTTTCAATGATACACTCTATATTACGTTATATTATAAGGTATTTTCATTGATACACTACAAATTACCATATATTATAAGGTATTTTCAATGATACACTGCATATTACGTTATATTATAAGGTATTTTCAATGATAAACTGCATATTATGGTATATTATAAGGTATTTTCATTGATACACTACAAATTACAATATATTATAAGGTGTTTTCAATGATACACTGCATATTACGTTATATTATAAGGTATTTTCAATGGTAAACTACTATATATTATAAGGTATTTTCAATGATACACTGCATATTACGTTATATTATAAGGTATTTTCAATGATACACTGCATATTACGTTATATTATAAGGTATTTTCAATGATACACTGCATATTACGTTATATTATAAGGTATTTTCAATGATACACTGCATATTACGTTATATTAAAAGGTATTTTCAATGATACACTGTATATTACGTTATATTATAAGGTATTTTCAATGGTAGACTACTATATATTATAAGGTATGTTCCATGATACACTGCATATTACGTTATATTATAAGGTATTTTCAATGATACACTGCATATTACCATATATTATAAGGTATTTTCAATGATACACTGCATATTACGTTATATTATAAGGTATTTTCAATGATACACTGCATATTACGTTATATTATAAGGTATTTTCATTGATACACTACAAATTACAATATATTATAAGGTGTTTTCAATGATACACTGCATATTACGTTATATTATAAGGTATTTTCAATGGTAAACTACTATATATTATAAGGTATTTTCAATGATACACTGCATATTACGTTATATTATAAGGTATTTTCAATGATACACTGCATATTACGTTATATTATAAGGTATTTTCAATGATACACTGCATATTACGTTATATTATAAGGTATTTTCAATGATACACTGCATATTACGTTATATTAAAAGGTATTTTCAATGATACACTGTATATTACGTTATATTATAAGGTATTTTCAATGGTAGACTACTATATATTATAAGGTATGTTCCATGATACACTGCATATTACGTTATATTATAAGGTATTTTCAATGATACACTGCATATTACGTTATATTATAAGGTATTTTCAATGATACACTGCATATTACGTTATATTATAAGGTATTTTCATTGATTCACTACAAATTACCATATAGAATAAGGTATTTCCATGATTCACTGCATATTACGTTATATCATAAGGTATTTTCAATGATACACTGCATATTACGTTATATTATAAGGTATGTTCAATGATACACTGCATATTACGTTATATTATAAGGTATTTTCAATGATAAACTGCATATGACGTTATATCATAAGGTATTTTCAATGATACACTGCATATTACGTTATATTATAAGGTGTTTTCAATGATACACTGCATATAACGTTATATTATAAGGTATTTTCAATTATAAACTACTATATATTATATGGTATTTTCAATGATACACTCTATATTACGTTATATTATAAGGTATTTTCATTGATACACTACAAATTACCATATATTATAAGGTATTTTCAATGATACACTGCATATTACGTTATATTATAAGGTATTTTCATTGATACACTACAAATTACCACATATTATAAGGTATTTTCCATGATTCACTGCATATTACGTTATATCATAAGGTATTTTCAATGATACACTGTATATTACGTTATATTATAAGGTGTTTTCAATGGTAGACTAATATATATTATAAGGTATGTTCCATGATACACTGCATATTACGTTATATTATAAGGTATTTTCAATGATACACTGCATATTACGTTATATTATAAGGTATTTTCAATGATACACTGCATATTACGTTATATCATAAGGTATTTTCAATGATACACTGCATATTACGTTATATTATAAGGTGTTTTCAATGATACACTGCATATAACGTTATATTATAAGGTATTTTCAATGATACACTGCATATAACGTTATATTATAAGGTATTTTCAATTATAAACTACTATATATTATATGGTATTTTCAATGATACACTCTATATTACGTTATATTATAAGGTATTTTCATTGATACACTACAAATTACCATATATTATAAGGTATTTTCAATGATACACTGCATATTACGTTATATTATAAGGTATTTTCATTGATACACTACAAATTACCACATATTATAAGGTATTTTCCATGATTCACTGCATATTACGTTATATCATAAGGTATTTTCAATGATACACTGTATATTACGTTATATTATAAGGTGTTTTCAATGGTAGACTACTATATATTATAAGGTATGTTCCATGATACACTGCATATTACGTTATATTATAAGGTATTTTCAATGATACACTGCATATTACGTTATATTATAAGGTATTTTCAATGATACACTGCATATTACGTTATATCATAAGGTATTTTCAATGATACACTGCATATTACGTTATATTATAAGGTGTTTTCAATGATACACTGCATATAACGTTATATTATAAGGTATTTTCAATGATACACTGCATATTACGTTATATTATATGGTATTTTCAATGGTACACTGCATATTACGTTATATTATAAGGTATTTTCAATGATAAACTGCATATGACGTTATATCATAAGGTATTTTCAATGATACACTGCATATTACGTTATATTATAAGGTGTTTTCAATGGTAGACTACTATATATTATAAGGTATGTTCAATGATACACTGCATACTACGTTATATTATAAGTTATTTTCAATGATACACTGCATATTACGTTATATTATAAGGTATTTTCAATGATACACTGCATATTACGTTATATTATAAGGTATTTTCAATGATTAACTGCATATTATGGTATATTATAAGGTATTTTCATTGATACACTACAAATTACAATATATTATAAGGTGTTTTCAATGATACACTGCATATTACGTTATATTATAAGGTATTTTCAATGGTAAACTACTATATATTATAAGGTATTTTCAATGATACACTGCATATTACGTTATATTATAAGGTATTTTCAATGATACACTGCATATTACGTTATATTATAAGGTATTTTCAATGATACACTGCATATTACGTTATATTATAAGGTATTTTCAATGATACACTGCATATTACGTTATATTAAAAGGTATTTTCAATGATACACTGTATATTACGTTATATTATAAGGTATTTTCAATGGTAGACTACTATATATTATAAGGTATGTTCCATGATACACTGCATATTACGTTATATTATAAGGTATTTTCAATGATACACTGCATATTACCATATATTATAAGGTATTTTCAATGATACACTGCATATTACGTTATATTATAAGGTATTTTCAATGATACACTGCATATTACGTTATATTATAAGGTATTTTCATTGATACACTACAAATTACAATATATTATAAGGTGTTTTCAATGATACACTGCATATTACGTTATATTATAAGGTATTTTCAATGGTAAACTACTATATATTATAAGGTATTTTCAATGATACACTGCATATTACGTTATATTATAAGGTATTTTCAATGATACACTGCATATTACGTTATATTATAAGGTATTTTCAATGATACACTGCATATTACGTTATATTATAAGGTATTTTCAATGATACACTGCATATTACGTTATATTAAAAGGTATTTTCAATGATACACTGTATATTACGTTATATTATAAGGTATTTTCAATGGTAGACTACTATATATTATAAGGTATGTTCCATGATACACTGCATATTACGTTATATTATAAGGTATTTTCAATGATACACTGCATATTACGTTATATTATAAGGTATTTTCAATGATACACTGCATATTACGTTATATTATAAGGTATTTTCATTGATTCACTACAAATTACCATATAGAATAAGGTATTTCCATGATTCACTGCATATTACGTTATATCATAAGGTATTTTCAATGATACACTGCATATTACGTTATATTATAAGGTATGTTCAATGATACACTGCATATTACGTTATATTATAAGGTATTTTCAATGATAAACTGCATATGACGTTATATCATAAGGTATTTTCAATGATACACTGCATATTACGTTATATTATAAGGTGTTTTCAATGATACACTGCATATAACGTTATATTATAAGGTATTTTCAATTATAAACTACTATATATTATATGGTATTTTCAATGATACACTCTATATTACGTTATATTATAAGGTATTTTCATTGATACACTACAAATTACCATATATTATAAGGTATTTTCAATGATACACTGCATATTACGTTATATTATAAGGTATTTTCATTGATACACTACAAATTACCACATATTATAAGGTATTTTCCATGATTCACTGCATATTACGTTATATCATAAGGTATTTTCAATGATACACTGTATATTACGTTATATTATAAGGTGTTTTCAATGGTAGACTACTATATATTATAAGGTATGTTCCATGATACACTGCATATTACGTTATATTATAAGGTATTTTCAATGATACACTGCATATTACGTTATATTATAAGGTATTTTCAATGATACACTGCATATTACGTTATATCATAAGGTATTTTCAATGATACACTGCATATTACGTTATATTATAAGGTGTTTTCAATGATACACTGCATATAACGTTATATTATAAGGTATTTTCAATGATACACTGCATATAACGTTATATTATAAGGTATTTTCAATTATAAACTACTATATATTATATGGTATTTTCAATGATACACTCTATATTACGTTATATTATAAGGTATTTTCATTGATACACTACAAATTACCATATATTATAAGGTATTTTCAATGATACACTGCATATTACGTTATATTATAAGGTATTTTCATTGATACACTACAAATTACCACATATTATAAGGTACTTTCCATGATTCACTGCATATTACGTTATATCATAAGGTATTTTCAATGATACACTGTATATTACGTTATATTATAAGGTGTTTTCAATGGTAGACTACTATATATTATAAGGTATGTTCCATGATACACTGCATATTACGTTATATTATAAGGTATTTTCAATGATACACTGCATATTACGTTATATTATAAGGTATTTTCAATGATACACTGCATATTACGTTATATCATAAGGTATTTTCAATGATACACTGCATATTACGTTATATTATAAGGTGTTTTCAATGATACACTGCATATAACGTTATATTATAAGGTATTTTCAATGATACACTGCATATTACGTTATATTATATGGTATTTTCAATGGTACACTGCATATTACGTTATATTATAAGGTATTTTCAATGATAAACTGCATATGACGTTATATCATAAGGTATTTTCAATGATACACTGCATATTACGTTATATTATAAGGTGTTTTCAATGGTAGACTACTATATATTATAAGGTATGTTCAATGATACACTGCATACTACGTTATATTATAAGGTATTTTCAATGATACACTGCATATTACGTTATATTATAAGGTATTTTCAATGATACACTGCATATTACGTTATATTATATGGTATTTTCAATGATAAACTGCATATGACGTTATATTATAAGGTATTTTCATTGATACACTACAAATTACCATATATTATAAGGTATTTTCCATGATTCACTGCATATTACGTTATATTATAAGGTATTTTCAATGATACACTGCATATTACGTTATATTATAAGGTGTTTTCAATGGTAGACTACTATATATTATAAGGTATGTTCAATGATACACTGCATATTACGTTATATTATAAGGTATTTTCAATGATACACTGCATATTACGTTATATTATAAGGTATTTTCAATGGTACACTGCATATTACGTTATATTATAAGGTATTTTCAATGATAAACTGCATATGACGTTATATCATAAGGTATTTTCAATGATACACTGCATATTACGTTATATTATAAGGTGTTTTCAATGATACACTGCATATTACGTTATATTATAAGGTGTTTTCACTGATACACAGCAGATTACGTTATATTATAAGGTGTTTTCAATGATACACTGCATATTACGTTATATTATAAGGTATTTTCATTGATACACTACAAATGACCATATATTATAAGGTATTTTCAATGATACACTGCATATTACGTTATATCATAAGGTATTTTCAATGATACACTGCATATTACGTTATATTATAAGGTGTTTTCAATGATACACTGCATATAACGTTATATTATAAGGTATTTTCAATTATAAACTACTATATATTATATGGTATTTTGAATGATACACTGCATATTACGTTATATTATAAGGTATTTTCATTGATACACTACAAATGACCATATATTATAAGGTATTTTCAATGATACACTGCATATTACGTTATATCATAAGGTATTTTCAATGATACACTGCATATTACGTTATATTATAAGGTGTTTTCAATGATACACTGCATATAACGTTATATTATAAGGTATTTTCAATTATAAACTACTATATATTATATGGTATTTTGAATGATACACTCTATATTACGTTATATTATAAGGTATTTTCATTGATACACTACAAATTACCATATATTATAAGGTATTTTCAATGATACACTGCATATTACGTTATATTATAACGTGTTTTCAATGATACACTGTATATTACGTTATATTATAAGGTGTTTTCAATGATAAACTGCATATGACGTTATATCATAAGGTATTTTCAATGATACACTGCATATTACGTTATATTATAAGGTGTTTTCAATGATACACTGCATATTACGTTATATTATAAGGTGTTTTCAATGATACACTGCAGATTACGTTATATTATAAGGTGTTTTCAATGATACACTGCATATTACGTTATATTATAAGGTATTTTCATTGATACACTACAAATGACCATATATTATAAGGTATTTTCAATGATACACTGCATATTACGTTATATCATAAGGTATTTTCAATGATACACTGCATATTACGTTATATTATAAGGTGTTTTCAATGATACACTGCATATAACGTTATATTATAAGGTATTTTCAATGATACACTGCATATTACGTTATATTATAAGGTGTTTTCAATGATACACTGCATATAACGTTATATTATAAGGTATTTTCAATTATAAACTACTATATATTATATGGTATTTTGAATGATACACTCTATATTACGTTATATTATAAGGTATTTTCATTGATACACTACAAATTACCATATATTATAAGGTATTTTCAATGATACACTGCATATTACGTTATATTATAACGTGTTTTCAATGATACACTGTATATTACGTTATATTATAAGGTATTTTCAATGATAAACTGCATATGACGTTATATCATAAGGTATTTTCAATGATACACTGCATATTACGTTATATTATAAGGTGTTTTCAATGATACACTGCATATTACGTTATATTATAAGGTGTTTTCAATGATACACTGCAGATTACGTTATATTATAAGGTGTTTTCAATGATACACTGCATATTACGTTATATTATAAGGTATTTTCATTGATACACTACAAATGACCATATATTATAAGGTATTTTCAATGATACACTGCATATTACGTTATATCATAAGGTATTTTCAATGATACACTGCATATTACGTTATATTATAAGGTGTTTTCAATGATACACTGCATATAACGTTATATTATAAGGTATTTTCAATTATAAACTACTATATATTATATGGTATTTTCAATGATACACTCTATATTACGTTATATTATAAGGTATTTTCATTGATACACTACAAATTACCATATATTATAAGGTATTTTCAATGATACACTGCATATTACGTTATATTATAAGGTATTTTCAATGATACACTGCATATTATGGTATATTATAAGGTATTTTCATTGATACACTACAAATTACAATATATTATAAGGTGTTTTCAATGATACACTGCATATTACGTTATATTATAAGGTATTTTCAATGGTAAACTACTATATATTATAAGGTATTTTCAATGATACACTGCATATTACGTTATGTTATAAGGTATTTTCAATGATACACTGCATATTACGTTATATTATAAGGTATTTTCAATGATACACTGCATATTACGTTATATTATAAGGTATTTTCAATGATACACTGCATATTACGTTATATTAAAAGGTATTTTCAATGATACACTGTATATTACGTTATATTATAAGGTATTTTCAATGGTAGACTACTATATATTATAAGGTATGTTCCATGATACACTGCATATTACGTTATATTATAAGGTATTTTCAATGATACACTGCAGATTACGTTATATTATAAGGTGTTTTCAATGATACACTGCATATTACGTTATATTATAAGGTATTTTCATTGATACACTACAAATGACCATATATTATAAGGTATTTTCAATGATACACTGCATATTACGTTATATCATAAGGTATTTTCAATGATACACTGCATATAACGTTATATTATAAGGTATTTTCAATGATACACTGCATATTACGTTATATTATAAGGTGTTTTCAATGATACACTGCATATAACGTTATATTATAAGGTATTTTCAATTATAAACTACTATATATTATATGGTATTTTGAATGATACACTCTATATTACGTTATATTATAAGGTATTTTCATTGATACACTACAAATTACCATATATTATAAGGTATTTTCAATGATACACTGCATATTACGTTATATTATAACGTGTTTTCAATGATACACTGTATATTACGTTATATTATAAGGTGTTTTCAATGATAAACTGCATATGACGTTATATCATAAGGTATTTTCAATGTTACACTGCATATTACGTTATATTATAAGGTGTTTTCAATGATACACTGCATATTACGTTATATTATAAGGTGTTTTCAATGATACACTGCAGATTACGTTATATTATAAGGTGTTTTCAATGATACACTGCATATTACGTTATATTATAAGGTATTTTCATTGATACACTACAAATTACCATATATTATAAGGTATTTTCAATGATACACTGCATATTACGTTATATCATAAGGTATTTTCAATGATACACTGCATATTACGTTATATTATAACGTGTTTTCAATGATACACTGTATATTACGTTATATTATAAGGTGTTTTCAATGATAAACTGCATATGACGTTATATCATAAGGTATTTTCAATGATACACTGCATATTACGTTATATTATAAGGTGTTTTCAATGATACACTGCATATTACGTTATATTATAAGGTGTTTTCAATGATACACTGCAGATTACGTTATATTATAAGGTATTTTCAATGATACACTGCATATTACGTTATATTATAAGGTGTTTTCAATGATACACTGCATATAACGTTATATTATAAGGTATTTTCAATTATAAACTACTATATATTATATGGTATTTTGAATGATACACTCTATATTACGTTATATTATAAGGTATTTTCATTGATACACTACAAATTACCATATATTATAAGGTATTTTCAATGATACACTGCATATTACGTTATATTATAAGGTGTTTTCAATGATACACTGTATATTACGTTATATTATAAGGTGTTTTCAATGATAAACTGCATATGACGTTATATCATAAGGTATTTTCAATGATACACTGCATATTACGTTATATTATAAGGTGTTTTCAATGATACACTGCATATTACGTTATATTATAAGGTGTTTTCAATGATACACTGCAGATTACGTTATATTATAAGGTGTTTTCAATGATACACTGCATATTACGTTATATTATAAGGTATTTTCATTGATACACTACAAATGACCACATATTATAAGGTATTTTCCATGATTCACTGCATATTACGTTATATCATAAGGTATTTTCAATGATACACTGTATATTACGTTATATTATAAGGTGTTTTCAATGGTAGACTACTATATATTATAAGGTATGTTCCATGATACACTGCATATTACGTTATATTATAAGGTATTTTCAATGATACACTGCATATTACGTTATATTATAAGGTATTTTCAATGATACACTGCATATTACGTTATATCATAAGGTATTTTCAATGATACACTGCATATTACGTTATATTATAAGGTGTTTTCAATGATACACTGCATATAACGTTATATTATAAGGTATTTTCAATGATACACTGCATATAACGTTATATTATAAGGTATTTTCAATTATAAACTACTATATATTATATGGTATTTTCAATGATACACTCTATATTACGTTATATTATAAGGTATTTTCATTGATACACTACAAATTACGATATATTATAAGGTATTTTCAATGATACACTGCATATTACGTTATATTATAAGGTATTTTCATTGATACACTACAAATTACCACATATTATAAGGTATTTTCCATGATTCACTGCATATTACGTTATATCATAAGGTATTTTCAATGATACACTGCATATTACGTTATATTATAAGGTGTTTTCAATGGTAGACTACTATATATTATAAGGTATGTTCAATGATACACTGCATATTACGTTATATTATAAGGTATTTTCAATGATACACTGCATATTACGTTATATTATAAGGTATTTTCAATGATACACTGCATATTACGTTATATCATAAGGTATTTTCAATGATACACTGCATATTACGTTATATTATAAGGTGTTTTCAATGATACACTGCATATAACGTTATATTATAAGGTATTTTCAATGATACACTGCATATTACGTTATATTATATGGTATTTTCAATGGTACACTGCATATTACGTTATATTATAAGGTATTTTCAATGATAAACTGCATATGACGTTATATCATAAGGTATTTTCAATGATACACTGCATATTACGTTATATTATAAGGTGTTTTCAATGGTAGACTACTATATATTATAAGGTATGTTCAATGATACACTGCATACTACGTTATATTATAAGTTATTTTCAATGATACACTGCATATTACGTTATATTATAAGGTATTTTCAATGATACACTGCATATTACGTTATATTATATGGTATTTTCAATGATAAACTGCATATTACGTTATATTATAAGGTATTTTCATTGATACACTACAAATTACCATATATTATAAGGTATTTTCCATGATTCACTGCATATTACGTTATATCATAAGGTATTTTCAATGATACACTGCATATTACGTTATATTATAAGGTGTTTTCAATGGTAGACTACTATATATTATAAGGTATGTTCAATGATACACTGCATATTACGTTATATTATAAGGTATTTTCAATGATACACTGCATATTACGTTATATTATAAGGTATTTTCAATGGTACACTGCATATTACGTTATATTATAAGGTATTTTCAATGATAAACTGCATATGACGTTATATCATAAGGTATTTTCAATGATACACTGCATATTACGTTATATTATAAGGTGTTTTCAATGATACACTGCATATTACGTTATATTATAAGGTGTTTTCACTGATACACAGCAGATTACGTTATATTATAAGGTGTTTTCAATGATACACTGCATATTACGTTATATTATAAGGTATTTTCATTGATACACTACAAATGACCATATATTATAAGGTATTTTCAATGATACACTGCATATTACGTTATATCATAAGGTATTTTCAATGATACACTGCATATTACGTTATATTATAAGGTGTTTTCAATGATACACTGCATATAACGTTATATTATAAGGTATTTTCAATTATAAACTACTATATATTATATGGTATTTTGAATGATACACTGCATATTACGTTATATTATAAGGTATTTTCATTGATACACTACAAATGACCATATATTATAAGGTATTTTCAATGATACACTGCATATTACGTTATATCATAAGGTATTTTCAATGATACACTGCATATTACGTTATATTATAAGGTGTTTTCAATGATACACTGCATATAACGTTATATTATAAGGTATTTTCAATTATAAACTACTATATATTATATGGTATTTTGAATGATACACTCTATATTACGTTATATTATAAGGTATTTTCATTGATACACTACAAATTACCATATATTATAAGGTATTTTCAATGATACACTGCATATTACGTTATATTATAACGTGTTTTCAATGATACACTGTATATTACGTTATATTATAAGGTGTTTTCAATGATAAACTGCATATGACGTTATATCATAAGGTATTTTCAATGATACACTGCATATTACGTTATATTATAAGGTGTTTTCAATGATACACTGCATATTACGTTATATTATAAGGTGTTTTCAATGATACACTGCAGATTACGTTATATTATAAGGTGTTTTCAATGATACACTGCATATTACGTTATATTATAAGGTATTTTCATTGATACACTACAAATGACCATATATTATAAGGTATTTTCAATGATACACTGCATATTACGTTATATCATAAGGTATTTTCAATGATACACTGCATATTACGTTATATTATAAGGTGTTTTCAATGATACACTGCATATAACGTTATATTATAAGGTATTTTCAATGATACACTGCATATTACGTTATATTATAAGGTGTTTTCAATGATACACTGCATATAACGTTATATTATAAGGTATTTTCAATTATAAACTACTATATATTATATGGTATTTTGAATGATACACTCTATATTACGTTATATTATAAGGTATTTTCATTGATACACTACAAATTACCATATATTATAAGGTATTTTCAATGATACACTGCATATTACGTTATATTATAACGTGTTTTCAATGATACACTGTATATTACGTTATATTATAAGGTGTTTTCAATGATAAACTGCATATGACGTTATATCATAAGGTATTTTCAATGATACACTGCATATTACGTTATATTATAAGGTGTTTTCAATGATACACTGCATATTACGTTATATTATAAGGTGTTTTCAATGATACACTGCAGATTACGTTATATTATAAGGTGTTTTCAATGATACACTGCATATTACGTTATATTATAAGGTATTTTCATTGATACACTACAAATGACCATATATTATAAGGTATTTTCAATGATACACTGCATATTACGTTATATCATAAGGTATTTTCAATGATACACTGCATATTACGTTATATTATAAGGTATTTTCAATGATACACTGCATATAACGTTATATTATAAGGTATTTTCAATTATAAACTACTATATATTATATGGTATTTTCAATGATACACTGTATATTACGTTATATTATAAGGTATTTTCATTGATACACTACAAATTACCATATATTATAAGGTATTTTCAATGATACACTGCATATTACGTTATATTATAAGGTATTTTCAATGATAAACTGCATATTATGGTATATTATAAGGTATTTTCATTGATACACTACAAATTACAATATATTATAAGGTGTTTTCAATGATACACTGCATATTACGTTATATTATAAGGTATTTTCAATGGTAAACTACTATATATTATAAGGTATTTTCAATGATACACTGCATATTACGTTATATTATAAGGTATTTTCAATGATACACTGCATATTACGTTATATTATAAGGTATTTTCAATGATACACTGCATATTACGTTATATTATAAGGTATTTTCAATGATACACTGCATATTACGTTATATTAAAAGGTATTTTCAATGATACACTGTATATTACGTTATATTATAAGGTATTTTCAATGGTAGACTACTATATATTATAAGGTATGTTCCATGATACACTGCATATTACGTTATATTATAAGGTATTTTCAATGATACACTGCAGATTACGTTATATTATAAGGTGTTTTCAATGATACACTGCATATTACGTTATATTATAAGGTATTTTCATTGATACACTACAAATGACCATATATTATAAGGTATTTTCAATGATACACTGCATATTACGTTATATCATAAGGTATTTTCAATGATACACTGCATATAACGTTATATTATAAGGTATTTTCAATGATACACTGCATATTACGTTATATTATAAGGTGTTTTCAATGATACACTGCATATAACGTTATATTATAAGGTATTTTCAATTATAAACTACTATATATTATATGGTATTTTGAATGATACACTCTATATTACGTTATATTATAAGGTATTTTCATTGATACACTACAAATTACCATATATTATAAGGTATTTTCAATGATACACTGCATATTACGTTATATTATAAGGTGTTTTCAATGATACACTGTATATTACGTTATATTATAAGGTGTTTTCAATGATAAACTGCATATGACGTTATATCATAAGGTATTTTCAATGTTACACTGCATATTACGTTATATTATAAGGTGTTTTCAATGATACACTGCATATTACGTTATATTATAAGGTGTTTTCAATGATACACTGCAGATTACGTTATATTATAAGGTGTTTTCAATGATACACTGCATATTACGTTATATTATAAGGTATTTTCATTGATACACTACAAATGACCATATATTATAAGGTATTTTCAATGATACACTGCATATTACGTTATATCATAAGGTATTTTCAATGATACACTGCATATTACGTTATATTATAACGTGTTTTCAATGATACACTGTATATTACGTTATATTATAAGGTGTTTTCAATGATAAACTGCATATGACGTTATATCATAAGGTATTTTCAATGATACACTGCATATTACGTTATATTATAAGGTGTTTTCAATGATACACTGCATATTACGTTATATTATAAGGTGTTTTCAATGATACACTGCAGATTACGTTATATTATAAGGTATTTTCAATGATACACTGCATATTACGTTATATTATAAGGTGTTTTCAATGATACACTGCATATAACGTTATATTATAAGGTATTTTCAATTATAAACTACTATATATTATATGGTATTTTGAATGATACACTCTATATTACGTTATATTATAAGGTATTTTCATTGATACACTACAAATTACCATATATTATAAGGTATTTTCAATGATACACTGCATATTACGTTATATTATAACGTGTTTTCAATGATACACTGTATATTACGTTATATTATAAGGTGTTTTCAATGATAAACTGCATATGACGTTATATCATAAGGTATTTTCAATGATACACTGCATATTACGTTATATTATAAGGTGTTTTCAATGATACACTGCATATTACGTTATATTATAAGGTGTTTTCAATGATACACTGCAGATTACGTTATATTATAAGGTGTTTTCAATGATACACTGCATATTACGTTATATTATAAGGTATTTTCATTGATACACTACAAATGACCATATATTATAAGGTATTTTCAATGATACACTGCATATTACGTTATATCATAAGGTATTTTCAATGATACACTGCATATTACGTTATATTATAAGGTGTTTTCAATGATACACTGCATATAACGTTATATTATAAGGTATTTTCAATTATAAACTACTATATATTATATGGTATTTTCAATGATACACTCTATATTACGTTATATTATAAGGTATTTTCATTGATACACTATAAATTACCATATATTATAAGGTGTTTTCAATGATACACTGCATATTACGTTATATTATAAGGTATTTTCAATGGTAAACTACTATATATTATAAGGTATTTTCAATGATACACTGCATATTACGTTATATTATAAGGTATTTTCAATGATACACTGCATATTACGTTATATTATAAGGTATTTTCAATGATACACTGCATATTACGTTATATTATAAGGTATTTTCAATGATACACTGCATATTACGTTATATTAAAAGGTATTTTCAATGATACACTGTATATTACGTTATATTATAAGGTATTTTCAATGGTAGACTACTATATATTATAAGGTATGTTCCATGATACACTGCATATTACGTTATATTATAAGGTATTTTCAATGATACACTGCATATTACGTTATATTATAAGGTGTTTTCAATGATACACTGCATATAACGTTATATTATAAGGTATTTTCAATGATACACTGCATATTACGTTATATTATAAGGTGTTTTCAATGATACACTGCATATAACGTTATATTATAAGGTATTTTCAATTATAAACTACTATATATTATATGGTATTTTGAATGATACACTCTATATTACGTTATATTATAAGGTATTTTCATTGATACACTACAAATTACCATATATTATAAGGTATTTTCAATGATACACTGCATATTACGTTATATTATAAGGTGTTTTCAATGATACACTGCATATAACGTTATATTATAAGGTATTTTCATTGATACACTACAAATGACCATATATTATAAGGTGTTTTCAATGATACACTGCATATAACGTTATATTATAAGGTATTTTCAATTATAAACTACTATATATTATATGGTATTTTCAATGATACACTCTATATTACGTTATATTATAAGGTATTTTCATTGATACACTATAAATTACCATATATTATAAGGTGTTTTCAATGATACACTGCATATTACGTTATATTATAAGGTATTTTCAATGGTAAACTACTATATATTATAAGGTATGTTCAATGATACACTGCATATTACGTTATGTTATAAGGTATTTTCAATGATACACTGCATATTACGTTATATTATAAGGTATTTTCAATGATACACTGCATATTACGTTATATTATAAGGTATTTTCAATGATACACTGCATATTACGTTATATTAAAAGGTATTTTCAATGATACACTGTATATTACGTTATATTATAAGGTATTTTCAATGGTAGACTACTATATATTATAAGGTATGTTCCATGATACACTGCATATTACGTTATATTATAAGGTATTTTCAATGATACACTGCATATTACGTTATATTATAAGGTGTTTTCAATGATACACTGCATATAACGTTATATTATAAGGTATTTTCAATGATACACTGCATATTACGTTATATTATAAGGTGTTTTCAATGATACACTGCATATAACGTTATATTATAAGGTATTTTCAATTATAAACTACTATATATTATATGGTATTTTGAATGATACACTCTATATTACGTTATATTATAAGGTATTTTCATTGATACACTACAAATTACCATATATTATAAGGTATTTTCAATGATACACTGCATATTACGTTATATTATAACGTGTTTTCAATGATACACTGTATATTACGTTATATTATAAGGTGTTTTCAATGATAAACTGCATATGACGTTATATCATAAGGTATTTTCAATGATACACTGCATATTACGTTATATTATAAGGTGTTTTCAATGATACACTGCATATTACGTTATATTATAAGGTGTTTTCAATGATACACTGCAGATTACGTTATATTATAAGGTGTTTTCAATGATACACTGCATATTACGTTATATTATAAGGTATTTTCATTGATACACTACAAATGACCATATATTATAAGGTATTTTCAATGATACACTGCATATTACGTTATATCATAAGGTATTTTCAATGATACACTGCATATTACGTTATATTATAAGGTGTTTTCAATGATACACTGCAAATAACGTTATATTATAAGGTATTTTCAATTATAAACTACTATATATTATATGGTATTTTCAATGATACACTCTATATTACGTTATATTATAAGGTATTTTCATTGATACACTACAAATTACCATATATTATAAGGTATTTTCAATGATACACTGCATATTACGTTATATTATAAGGTATTTTCAATGATTAACTGCATATTATGGTATATTATAAGGTATTTTCATTGATACACTACAAATTACAATATATTATAAGGTGTTTTCAATGATACACTGCATATTACGTTATATTATAAGGTATTTTCAATGGTAAACTACTATATATTATAAGGTATGTTCAATGATACACTGCATATTACGTTATGTTATAAGGTATTTTCAATGATACACTGCATATTACGTTATATTATAAGGTATTTTCAATGATACACTGCATATTACGTTATATTATAAGCTATTTTCAATGATACACTGCATATTACGTTATATTAAAAGGTATTTTCAATGATACACTGTATATTACGTTATATTATAAGGTATTTTCAATGGTAGACTACTATATATTATAAGGTATGTTCCATGATACACTGCATATTACGTTATATCATAAGGTATTTTCAATGATACACTGCATATTACGTTATATTATAAGGTGTTTTCAATGGTAGACTACTATATATTATAAGGTATGTTCAATGATACACTGCATATTACGTTATATTATAAGGTATTTTCAATGATACACTGCATATTACGTTATATTATAAGGTATTTTCAATGGTACACTGCATATTACGTTATATTATAAGGTATTTTCAATGATAAACTGCATATGACGTTATATCATAAGGTATTTTCAATGATACACTGCATATTACGTTATATTATAAGGTGTTTTCAATGATACACTGCATATTACGTTATATTATAATGTGTTTTCACTGATACACAGCAGATTACGTTATATTATAAGGTGTTTTCAATGATACACTGCATATTACGTTATATTATAAGGTATTTTCATTGATACACTACAAATGACCATATATTATAAGGTATTTTCAATGATACACTGCATATTACGTTATATCATAAGGTATTTTCAATGATACACTGCATATTACGTTATATTATAAGGTGTTTTCAATGATACACTGCATATAACGTTATATTATAAGGTATTTTCAATTATAAACTACTATATATTATATGGTATTTTGAATGATACACTCTATATTACGTTATATTATAAGGTATTTTCATTGATACACTACAAATTACCATATATTATAAGGTATTTTCAATGATACACTGCATATTACGTTATATTATAACGTGTTTTCAATGATACACTGTATATTACGTTATATTATAAGGTATTTTCAATGATACACTGCATATTACGTTATATCATAAGGTATTTTCAATGATACACTGCATATTACGTTATATTATAAGGTGTTTTCAATGATACACTGCATATTACGTTATATTATAAGGTATTTTCAATTATAAACTACTATATATTATATGGTATTTTGAATGATACACTCTATATTACGTTATATTATAAGGTATTTTCATTGATACACTACAAATTACCATATATTATAAGGTATTTTCAATGATACACTGCAGATTACGTTATATTATAAGGTGTTTTCAATGATACACTGCATATTACGTTATATTATAAGGTATTTTCATTGATACACTACAAATGACCATATATTATAAGGTATTTTCAATGATACACTGCATATTACGTTATATCATAAGGTATTTTCAATGATACACAGCATATTACGTTATATTATAAGGTGTTTTCAATGATACACTGCATATAACGTTATATTATAAGGTATTTTCAATGATACACTGCATATTACGTTATATTATAAGGTATTTTCAATGGTACACTGCATATTACGTTATATTATAAGGTATTTTCAATGATAAACTGCATATGACGTTATATCATAAGGTATTTTCAATGATACACTGCATATTACGTTATATTATAAGGTGTTTTCAATGGTAGACTACTATATATTATAAGGTATGTTCAATGATACACTGCATACTACGTTATATTATAAGTTATTTTCAATGATACACTGCATATTACGTTATATTATAAGGTGTTTTCAATGGTAGACTACTATATATTATAAGGTATGTTCAATGATACACTGCATACTACGTTATATTATAAGTTATTTTCAATGATACACTGCATATTACGTTATATTATAAGGTATTTTCAATGATACACTGCATATTACGTTATATTATATGGTATTTTCAATGATAAACTGCATATGACGTTATATTATAAGGTATTTTCATTGATACACTACAAATTACCATATATTATAAGGTATTTTCCATGATACACTGCATATTACGTTATATCATAAGGTATTTTCAATGATACACTGCATATTACGTTATATTATAAGGTGTTTTCAATGGTAGACTACTATATATTATAAGGTATGTTCAATGATACACTGCATATTACGTTATATTATAAGGTATTTTCAATGATACACTGCATATTACGTTATATTATAAGGTATTTTCAATGGTACACTGCATATTACGTTATATTATAAGGTATTTTCAATGATAAACTGCATATGACGTTATATCATAAGGTATTTTCAATGATACACTGCATATTACGTTATATTATAAGGTGTTTTCAATGATACACTGCATATTACGTTATATTATAAGGTGTTTTCACTGATACACAGCAGATTACGTTATATTATAAGGTGTTTTCAATGATACACTGCATATTACGTTATATTATAAGGTATTTTCATTGATACACTACAAATGACCATATATTATAAGGTATTTTCAATGATACACTGCATATTACGTTATATTATAAGGTATTTTCAATGATACACTGCATATTACGTTATATTATAAGGTGTTTTCAATGATACACTGCATATAACGTTATATTATAAGGTATTTTCAATTATAAACTACTATATATTATATGGTATTTTGAATGATACACTCTATATTACGTTATATTATAAGGTATTTTCATTGATACACTACAAATTACCATATATTATAAGGTATTTTCAATGATACACTGCATATTACGTTATATTATAACGTGTTTTCATTGATACACTACAAATTACCACATATTATAAGGTATTTTCCATGATTCACTGCATATTACGTTATATCATAAGGTATTTTCAATGATACACTGTATATTACGTTATATTATAAGGTGTTTTCAATGGTAGACTACTATATATTATAAGGTATGTTCCATGATACACTGCATATTACGTTATATTATAAGGTATTTTCAATGATACACTGCATATTACGTTATATTATAAGGTATTTTCAATGGTACACTGCATATTACGTTATATTATAAGGTATTTTCAATGATAAACTGCATATGACGTTATATCATAAGGTATTTTCAATGATACACTGCATATTACGTTATATTATAAGGTGTTTTCAATGATACACTGCATATAACGTTATATTATAAGGTATTTTCAATTATAAACTACTATATATTATATGGTATTTTGAATGATACACTCTATATTACGTTATATTATAAGGTATTTTCATTGATACACTACAAATTACCATATATTATAAGGTATTTTCAATGATACACTGCATATTACGTTATATTATAACGTGTTTTCAATGATACACTGTATATTACGTTATATTATAAGGTATTTTCAATGATACACTGCATATTACGTTATATCATAAGGTATTTTCAATGATACACTGCATATTACGTTATATTATAAGGTGTTTTCAATGATACACTGCATATTACGTTATATTATAAGGTATTTTCAATTATAAACTACTATATATTATATGGTATTTTGAATGATACACTCTATATTACGTTATATTATAAGGTATTTTCATTGATACACTACAAATTACCATATATTATAAGGTATTTTCAATGATACACTGCAGATTACGTTATATTATAAGGTGTTTTCAATGATACACTGCATATTACGTTATATTATAAGGTATTTTCATTGATACACTACAAATGACCATATATTATAAGGTATTTTCAATGATACACTGCATATTACGTTATATCATAAGGTATTTTCAATGATACACAGCATATTACGTTATATTATAAGGTGTTTTCAATGATACACTGCATATAACGTTATATTATAAGGTATTTTCAATGATACACTGCATATTACGTTATATTATAAGGTATTTTCAATGGTACACTGCATATTACGTTATATTATAAGGTATTTTCAATGATAAACTGCATATGACGTTATATCATAAGGTATTTTCAATGATACACTGCATATTACGTTATATTATAAGGTGTTTTCAATGGTAGACTACTATATATTATAAGGTATGTTCAATGATACACTGCATACTACGTTATATTATAAGTTATTTTCAATGATACACTGCATATTACGTTATATTATAAGGTGTTTTCAATGGTAGACTACTATATATTATAAGGTATGTTCAATGATACACTGCATACTACGTTATATTATAAGTTATTTTCAATGATACACTGCATATTACGTTATATTATAAGGTATTTTCAATGATACACTGCATATTACGTTATATTATATGGTATTTTCAATGATAAACTGCATATGACGTTATATTATAAGGTATTTTCATTGATACACTACAAATTACCATATATTATAAGGTATTTTCCATGATTCACTGCATATTACGTTATATCATAAGGTATTTTCAATGATACACTGCATATTACGTTATATTATAAGGTGTTTTCAATGGTAGACTACTATATATTATAAGGTATGTTCAATGATACACTGCATACTACGTTATATTATAAGGTATTTTCAATGATACACTGCATATTACGTTATATTATAAGGTATTTTCAATGGTACACTGCATATTACGTTATATTATAAGGTATTTTCAATGATAAACTGCATATGACGTTATATCATAAGGTATTTTCAATGATACACTGCATATTACGTTATATTATAAGGTGTTTTCAATGATACACTGCATATTACGTTATATTATAAGGTGTTTTCACTGATACACAGCAGATTACGTTATATTATAAGGTGTTTTCAATGATACACTGCATATTACGTTATATTATAAGGTATTTTCATTGATACACTACAAATGACCATATATTATAAGGTATTTTCAATGATACACTGCATATTACGTTATATCATAAGGTATTTTCAATGATACACTGCATATTACGTTATATTATAAGGTGTTTTCAATGATACACTGCATATAACGTTATATTATAAGGTATTTTCAATTATAAACTACTATATATTATATGGTATTTTGAATGATACACTCTATATTACGTTATATTATAAGGTATTTTCATTGATACACTACAAATTACCATATATTATAAGGTATTTTCAATGATACACTGCATATTACGTTATATTATAACGTGTTTTCATTGATACACTACAAATTACCACATATTATAAGGTATTTTCCATGATTCACTGCATATTACGTTATATCATAAGGTATTTTCAATGATACACTGTATATTACGTTATATTATAAGGTGTTTTCAATGGTAGACTACTATATATTATAAGGTATGTTCCATGATACACTGCATATTACGTTATATTATAAGGTATTTTCAATGATACACTGCATATTACGTTATATTATAAGGTATTTTCAATGATACACTGCATATTACGTTATATTATAAGGTATTTTCAATGATACACTGCATATTACGTTATATTATAAGGTATTTTCATTGATACACTACAAATTACCATATATTATAAGGTATTTTCAATGATACACTGCATATTACGTTATATTATAAGGTATTTTCAATGATTAACTGCATATTATGATATATTATAAGGTATTTTCATTGATACACTACAAATTACAATATATTATAAGGTGTTTTCAATGATACACTGCATATTACGTTATATTATAAGGTATTTTCAATGGTAAACTACTATATATTATAAGGTATTTTCAATGATACACTACAAATTACGTTATATTATAAGGTGTTTTCAATGATACACTGCATATTACGTTATATTATAAGGTATTTTCATTGATACAATACAAATTACCATATATTATAAGGTATTTTCAATGATACACTGCATATTACGTTATATCATAAGGTATTTTCAATGATACACTGCATATTACGTTATATTATAAGGTGTTTTCAATGATACACTGCATATAACGTTATATTATAAGGTATTTTCAATGATACACTGCATATTACTTTATATTATAAGGTATTTTCAATGGTACACTGCATATTACGTTATATTATAAGGTATTTTCAATGATAAACTGCATATGACGTTATATCATAAGGTATTTTCAATGATACACTGCATATTACGTTATATTATAAGGTGTTTTCAATGGTAGACTACTATATATTATAAGGTATGTTCAATGATACACTGCATACTACGTTATATTATAAGTTATTTTCAATGATACACTGCATATTACGTTATATTATAAGGTATTTTCAATGATACACTGCATATTACGTTATATTATATGGTATTTTCAATGATAAACTGCATATGACGTTATATTATAAGGTATTTTCATTGATACACTACAAATTACCATATATTATAAGGTATTTTCAATGATACACTGCATATTACGTTATATCATAAGGTATTTTCAATGATACACTGCATATTACGTTATATTATAAGGTGTTTTCAATGGTAGACTACTATATATTATAAGGTATGTTCAATGATACACTGCATATTACGTTATATTATAAGGTATTTTCAATGATACACTGCATATTACGTTATATTATAAGGTATTTTCAATGGTACACTGCATATTACGTTATATTATAAGGTATTTTCAATGATAAACTGCATATGACGTTATATCATAAGGTATTTTCAATGATACACTGCATATTACGTTATATTATAAGGTGTTTTCAATGATACACTGCATATTACGTTATATTATAAGGTGTTTTCACTGATACACAGCAGATTACGTTATATTATAAGGTGTTTTCAATGATACACTGCATATTACGTTATATTATAAGGTATTTTCATTGATACACTACAAATGACCATATATTATAAGGTATTTTCAATGATACACTGCATATTACGTTATATCATAAGGTATTTTCAATGATACACTGCATATTACGTTATATTATAAGGTGTTTTCAATGATACACTGCATATAACGTTATATTATAAGGTATTTTCAATTATAAACAACTATATATTATATGGTATTTTGAATGATACACTCTATATTACGTTATATTATAAGGTATTTTCATTGATACACTACAAATTACCATATATTATAAGGTATTTTCAATGATACACTGCATATTACGTTATATTATAACGTGTTTTCAATGATACACTGTATATTACGTTATATTATAAGGTGTTTTCAATGATAAACTGCATATGACGTTATATCATAAGGTATTTTCAATGATACACTGCATATTACGTTATATTATAAGGTGTTTTCAATGATACACTGCATATTACGTTATATTATAAGGTGTTTTCAATGATACACTGCAGATTACGTTATATTATAAGGTGTTTTCAATGATACACTGCATATTACGTTATATTATAAGGTATTTTCATTGATACACTACAAATGACCATATATTATAAGGTATTTTCAATGATACACTGCATATTACGTTATATCATAAGGTATTTTCAATGATAAACTACTATATATTATATGGTATTTTGAATGATACACTCTATATTACGTTATATTATAAGGTATTTTCATTGATACACTACAAATTACCATATATTATAAGGTATTTTCAATGATACACTGCATATTACGTTATATTATAACGTGTTTTCATTGATACACTACAAATTACCACATATTATAAGGTATTTTCCATGATTCACTGCATATTACGTTATATCATAAGGTATTTTCAATGATACACTGTATATTACGTTATATTATAAGGTGTTTTCAATGGTAGACTACTATATATTATAAGGTATGTTCCATGATACACTGCATATTACGTTATATTATAAGGTATTTTCAATGATACACTGCATATTACGTTATATTATAAGGTATTTTCAATGATACACTGCATATTACGTTATATTATAAGGTATTTTCAATGATACACTGCATATTACGTTATATTATAAGGTATTTTCATTGATACACTACAAATTACCATATATTATAAGGTATTTTCAATGATACACTGCATATTACGTTATATTATAAGGTATTTTCAATGATTAACTGCATATTATGGTATATTATAAGGTATTTTCATTGATACACTACAAATTACAATATATTATAAGGTGTTTTCAATGATACACTGCATATTACGTTATATTATAAGGTATTTTCAATGGTAAACTACTATATATTATAAGGTATTTTCAATGATACACTACAAATTACGTTATATTATAAGGTGTTTTCAATGATACACTGCATATTACGTTATATTATAAGGTATTTTCATTGATACACTACAAATTACCATATATTATAAGGTATTTTCAATGATACACTGCATATTACGTTATATCATAAGGTATTTTCAATGATACACTGCATATTACGTTATATTATAAGGTGTTTTCAATGATACACTGCATATAACGTTATATTATAAGGTATTTTCAATGATACACTGCATATTACTTTATATTATAAGGTATTTTCAATGGTACACTGCATATTACGTTATATTATAAGGTATTTTCAATGATAAACTGCATATGACGTTATATCATAAGGTATTTTCAATGATACACTGCATATTACGTTATATTATAAGGTGTTTTCAATGGTAGACTACTATATATTATAAGGTATGTTCAATGATACACTGCATACTACGTTATATTATAAGTTATTTTCAATGATACACTGCATATTACGTTATATTATAAGGTATTTTCAATGATACACTGCATATTACGTTATATTATATGGTATTTTCAATGATAAACTGCATATGACGTTATATTATAAGGTATTTTCATTGATACACTACAAATTACCATATATTATAAGGTATTTTCCATGATTCACTGCATATTACGTTATATCATAAGGTATTTTCAATGATACACTGCATATTACGTTATATTATAAGGTGTTTTCAATGGTAGACTACTATATATTATAAGGTATGTTCAATGATACACTGCATATTACGTTATATTATAAGGTATTTTCAATGATACACTGCATATTACGTTATATTATAAGGTATTTTCAATGGTACACTGCATATTACGTTATATTATAAGGTATTTTCAATGATAAACTGCATATGACGTTATATCATAAGGTATTTTCAATGATACACTGCATATTACGTTATATTATAAGGTGTTTTCAATGATACACTGCATATTACGTTATATTATAAGGTGTTTTCACTGATACACAGCAGATTACGTTATATTATAAGGTGTTTTCAATGATACACTGCATATTACGTTATATTATAAGGTATTTTCATTGATACACTACAAATGACCATATATTATAAGGTATTTTCAATGATACACTGCATATTACGTTATATCATAAGGTATTTTCAATGATACACTGCATATTACGTTATATTATAAGGTGTTTTCAATGATACACTGCATATAACGTTATATTATAAGGTATTTTCAATTATAAACAACTATATATTATATGGTATTTTGAATGATACACTCTATATTACGTTATATTATAAGGTATTTTCATTGATACACTACAAATTACCATATATTATAAGGTATTTTCAATGATACACTGCATATTACGTTATATTATAACGTGTTTTCAATGATACACTGTATATTACGTTATATTATAAGGTGTTTTCAATGATAAACTGCATATGACGTTATATCATAAGGTATTTTCAATGATACACTGCATATTACGTTATATTATAAGGTGTTTTCAATGATACACTGCATATTACGTTATATTATAAGGTGTTTTCAATGATACACTGCAGATTACGTTATATTATAAGGTGTTTTCAATGATACACTGCATATTACGTTATATTATAAGGTATTTTCATTGATACACTACAAATGACCATATATTATAAGGTATTTTCAATGATACACTGCATATTACGTTATATCATAAGGTATTTTCAATGATACACTGCATATTACGTTATATTATAAGGTGTTTTCAATGATACACTGCATATTACGTTATATTAAAAGGTATTTTCAATGATACACTGTATATTACGTTATATTATAAGGTATTTTCAATGGTAGACTACTATATATTATAAGGTATGTTCAATGATACACTGCATATTACGTTATATTATAAGGTATTTTCAATGATACACTGCATATTACGTTATATTATAAGGTATTTTCAATGATACACTGCATATTACGTTATATTATAAGGTATTTTCATTGATTCACTACAAATTACCATATATAATAAGGTATGTTCAATGATACACTGCATATTACGTTATATTATAAGGTATTTTCAATGATAAACTGCATATGACGTTATATCATAAGGTATTTTCAATGATACACTGCATATTACGTTATATTATAAGGTATTTTCAATGATACACTGCATATTACGTTATATTATAAGGTATTTTCATTGATTCACTACAAATTACCATATATAATAAGGTATTTTCCATGATTCACTGCATATTACGTTATATCATAAGGTATTTTCAATGATACACTGCATATTACGTTATATTATAAGGTATGTTGAATGATACACTGCATATTACGTTATATTATAAGGTATTTTCAATGATAAACTGCATATGACGTTATATCATAAGGTATTTTCAATGGTACACTGCATATTACGTTATATTATAAGGTATTTTCAATGATAAACTGCATATGACGTTATATCATAAGGTATTTTCAATGATACACTGCATATTACGTTATATTATAAGGTGTTTTCAATGATACACTGCATATAACGTTATATTATAAGGAATTTTCAATGATACACTGCATATTACGTTATATTATAAGGTATTTTCAATGGTACACTGCATATTACGTTATATTATAAGGTATTTTCAATGATAAACTGCATATGACGTTATATCATAAGGTATTTTCAATGATACACTGCATATTACGTTATATTATAAGGTGTTTTCAATGATACACTGCATATAACGTTATATTATAAGGTATTTTCAATTATAAACTACTATATATTATATGGTATTTTCAATGATACACTCTATATTACGTTATATTATAAGGTATTTTCATTGATACACTACAAATTACCATATATTATAAGGTATTTTCAATGATACACTGCATATTACGTTATATTATAAGGTATTTTCATTGATACACTACAAATTACCACATATTATAAGGTATTTTCCATGATTCACTGCATATTACGTTATATCATAAGGTATTTTCAATGATAAACTGTATATTACGTTATATTATAAGGTGTTTTCAATGGTAGACTACTATATATTATAAGGTATGTTCCATGATACACTGCATATTACGTTATATTATAAGGTATTTTCAATGATACACTGCATATTACGTTATATTATAAGGTATTTTCAATGATACACTGCATATTACGTTATATTATAAGGTATTTTCAATGATACACTGCATATTACGTTATATTATAAGGTATTTTCATTGATACACTACAAATTACCATATATTATAAGGTATTTTCAATGATACACTGCATATTACGTTATATTATAAGGTATTTTCAATGGTAAACTACTATATATTATAAGGTGTTTTCAATGATACACTGCAGATTACGTTATATTATAAGGTGTTTTCAATGATACACTGCATATTACGTTATATTATAAGGTATTTTCATTGATACACTACAAATTACCATATATTATAAGGTATTTTCAATGATACACTGCATATTACGTTATATCATAAGGTATTTTCAATGATACACTGCATATTACGTTATATTATAAGGTGTTTTCAATGATACACTGCATATAACGTTATATTATAAGGTATTTTCAATTATAAACTACTATATATTATATGGTATTTTCAATGATACACTCTATATTACGTTATATTATAAGGTATTTTCATTGATACACTACAAATTACCATATATTATAAGGTATTTTCAATGATACACTGCATATTACGTTATATTAAAAGGTATTTTCAATGATACACTGTATATTACGTTATATTATAAGGTGTTTTCAATGGTAGACTACTATATATTATAAGGTATGTTCCATGATACACTGCATATTACGTTATATTATAAGGTATTTTCAATGATACACTGCATATTACGTTATATTATAAGGTATTTTCATTGATTCACTACAAATTACCATATATTATAAGGTATTTGCAATGATACACTGCATATTACGTTATATCATAAGGTATTTTCAATGGTACACTGCATATTACGTTATATTATAAGGTATTTTCAATGATAAACTGCATATGACGTTATATCATAAGGTATTTTCAATGATACACTGCATATTACGTTATATTATAAGGTGTTTTCAATGATACACTGCATATAACGTTATATTATAAGGTATTTTCAATGATACACTGCATATTACGTTATATTATAAGGTATTTTCAATGGTACACTGCATATTACGTTATATTATAAGGTATTTTCAATGATAAACTGCATATGACGTTATATCATAAGGTATTTTCAATGATACACTGCATATTACGTTATATTATAAGGTGTTTTCAATGATACACTGCATATAACGTTATATTATAAGGTATTTTCAATTATAAACTACTATATATTATATGGTATTTTCAATGATACACTCTATATTACGTTATATTATAAGGTATTTTCATTGATACACTACAAATTACCATATATTATAAGGTATTTTCAATGATACACTGCATATTACGTTATATTATAAGGTATTTTCATTGATACACTACAAATTACCACATATTATAAGGTATTTTCAATGGTACACTGCATATTACGTTATATTATAAGGTATTTTCAATGATAAACTGCATATGACGTTATATCATAAGGTATTTTCAATGATACACTGCATATTACGTTATATTATAAGGTGTTTTCAATGATACACTGCATATAACGTTATATTATAAGGTATTTTCAATTATAAACTACTATATATTATATGGTATTTTCAATGATACACTCTATATTACGTTATATTATAAGGTATTTTCATTGATACACTACAAATTACCATATATTATAAGGTATTTTCAATGATACACTGCATATTACGTTATATTATAAGGTATTTTCATTGATACACTACAAATTACCACATATTATAAGGTATTTTCCATGATTCACTGCATATTACGTTATATCATAAGGTATTTTCAATGATAAACTGTATATTACGTTATATTATAAGGTGTTTTCAATGGTAGACTACTATATATTATAAGGTATGTTCCATGATACACTGCATATTACGTTATATTATAAGGTATTTTCAATGATACACTGCATATTACGTTATATTATAAGGTATTTTCAATGATACACTGCATATTACGTTATATTATAAGGTATTTTCAATGATACACTGCATATTACGTTATATTATAAGGTATTTTCATTGATACACTACAAATTACCATATATTATAAGGTATTTTCAATGATACACTGCATATTACGTTATATTATAAGGTATTTTCAATGGTAAACTACTATATATTATAAGGTGTTTTCAATGATACACTGCAGATTACGTTATATTATAAGGTGTTTTCAATGATACACTGCATATTACGTTATATTATAAGGTATTTTCATTGATACACTACAAATGACCATATATTATAAGGTATTTTCAATGATACACTGCATATTACGTTATATCATAAGGTATTTTCAATGATACACTGCATATTACGTTATATTATAAGGTGTTTTCAATGATACACTGCATATAACGTTATATTATAAGGTATTTTCAATTATAAACTACTATATATTATATGGTATTTTCAATGATACACTCTATATTACGTTATATTATAAGGTATTTTCATTGATACACTACAAATTACCATATATTATAAGGTATTTTCAATGATACACTGCATATTACGTTATATTATAAGGTATTTTCAATGATACACTGTATATTACGTTATATTATAAGGTGTTTTCAATGGTAGACTACTATATATTATAAGGTATGTTCCATGATACACTGCATATTACGTTATATTATAAGGTATTTTCAATGATACACTGCATATTACGTTATATTATAAGGTATTTTCATTGATACACTACAAATTACCATATATTATAAGGTATTTGCAATGATACACTGCATATTACGTTATATCATAAGGTATTTTCAATGGTACACTGCATATTACGTTATATTATAAGGTATTTTCAATGATAAACTGCATATGACGTTATATCATAAGGTATTTTCAATGATACACTGCATATTACGTTATATTATAAGGTGTTTTCAATGATACACTGCATATAACGTTATATTATAAGGTATTTTCAATGATACACTGCATATTACGTTATATTATAAGGTATTTTCAATGGTACACTGCATATTACGTTATATTATAAGGTATTTTCAATGATAAACTGCATATGACGTTATATCATAAGGTATTTTCAATGATACACTGCATATTACGTTATATTATAAGGTGTTTTCAATGATACACTGCATATAACGTTATATTATAAGGTATTTTCAATTATAAACTACTATATATTATATGGTATTTTCAATGATACACTCTATATTACGTTATATTATAAGGTATTTTCATTGATACACTACAAATTACCATATATTATAAGGTATTTTCAATGATACACTGCATATTACGTTATATTATAAGGTATTTTCATTGATACACTACAAATTACCACATATTATAAGGTATTTTCCATGATTCACTGCATATTACGTTATATCATAAGGTATTTTCAATGATACACTGTATATTACGTTATATTATAAGGTGTTTTCAATGGTAGACTACTATATATTATAAGGTATGTTCCATGATACACTGCATATTACGTTATATTATAAGGTGTTTTCAATGATACACTGCATATAACGTTATATTATAAGGTATTTTCAATTATAAACTACTATATATTATATGGTATTTTCAATGATACACTCTATATTACGTTATATTATAAGGTATTTTCATTGATACACTACAAATTACCATATATTATAAGGTATTTTCAATGATACACTGCATATTACGTTATATTAAAAGGTATTTTCAATGATACACTGTATATTACGTTATATTATAAGGTGTTTTCAATGGTAGACTACTATATATTATAAGGTATGTTCCATGATACACTGCATATTACGTTATATTATAAGGTATTTTCAATGATACACTGCATATTACGTTATATTATAAGGTATTTTCATTGATACACTACAAATTACCATATATTATAAGGTATTTTGAATGATACACTGCATATTACGTTATATTATAAGGTATTTTCATTGATACACTACAAATTACCATATATTATAAGGTATTTTCCATGATTCACTGCATATTACGTTATATCATAAGGTATTTTCAATGATACACTGCATATTACGTTATATTATAAGGTGTTTTCAATGATACACCGCATATTACGTTATATTATAAGGTATTTTCAATGGTAAAATACTATATATTATAAGGTATTTTCAATGATACACTGCATATTACGTTATATTATAAGGTATTTTCATTGCTTCACTACAAATTACCATATATTATAAGGTATTTTCCATGATTCACTGCATATTACGTTATATCATAAGGTATTTTCAATGATACACTGCATATTACGTTATATTATAAGGTGTTTTCAATGATACACTGCATATTACGTTATATTATAAGGTATTTTCAATGATAAACTACTGTATATTATATGGTATTTTCAATGATATACTACTGTATATTATATGGTATTTTCAATGATAAACTACTATATATTATAATGTATTTTCAATGATACACTGCATATTACGTTATATTATAAGGTATTTTCAATGATAAACTACTGTATATTATATGGTATTTTCAATGATAAACTACTGTATATTATATGGTATTTTCAATGATAAACTACTATATATTATAAGGTATTTTCAATGATACACTGCATATTACGTTATATTATAAGGCATTTTCAATGATACACTGCATATTACGTTATATTATAAGGTGTTTTCAATGATACACTGTATATTACGTTATATTATAAGGTATTTTCAATGATAAACTACTGTATATTATATGGTATTTTCAATGATAAACTACTGTATATTATATGGTATTTTCAATGATAAACTACTATATATTATAAGGTATTTTCAATGATACACTGCATATTACGTTATATTATAAGGTATTTTCAATGGTAAAATACTATATATTATAAGGTATTTGCAATGATACACTGCATATTACGTTATATTATAAGGTATTTTCATTGATACACTACAAATTACCATATGTTATAAGGTATTTTCCATGATTCACTGCATATTACGTTATATCATAAGGTATTTTCAATGATACACTGCATATTACGTTTTATTATAATGTATTTTCAATGATACACTGTATATTACGTTATATTATAAGGTATTTTCAATGATACACTGTATATTACGTTATATTATAAGGTATTTTCATTGATACACTACAAATTACCATATATTATAAGGTATTTTCAATGATACACTGCATATGACGTTATATAATAAGGTATTTTCAATGATACACTGCATATTACGTTATATTATAAGGTGTTTTCAATGATACACTGCATATTACGTTATATTATAAGGTGTTTTCAATGATACACTGCATATAACGTTATATTATAAGGTATTTTCAATTATAAACTACTATATATTATATGGTATTTTCAATGATACACTCTATATTACGTTATATTATAAGGTATTTTCATTGATACACTACAAATTACCATATATTATAAGGTATTTTCAATGATACACTGCATATTACGTTATATTATAAGGTATTTTCATTGATACACTACAAATTACCACATATTATAAGGTATTTTCCATGATTCACTGCATATTACGTTATATCATAAGGTATTTTCAATGATACACTGTATATTACGTTATATTATAAGGTGTTTTCAATGGTAGACTACTATATATTATAAGGTATGTTCCATGATACACTGCATATTACGTTATATTATAAGGTGTTTTCAATGATACACTGCATATAACGTTATATTATAAGGTATTTTCAATTATAAACTACTATATATTATAAGGTATTTTCAATGATACACTGCATATTACGTTATATTATAAGGTATTTTCATTGATACACTACAAATTACCATATATTATAAGGTATTTTCAATGATACACTGCATATTACGTTATATTAAAAGGTATTTTCAATGATACACTGTATATTACGTTATATTATAAGGTGTTTTCAATGGTAGACTACTATATATTATAAGGTATGTTCCATGATACACTGCATATTACGTTATATTATAAGGTATTTTCAATGATACACTGCATATTACGTTATATTATAAGGTATTTTCATTGATTCACTACAAATTACCATATATTATAAGGTATTTGCAATGATACACTGCATATTACGTTATATTATAAGGTATTTTCATTGATACACTACAAATTACCATATATTATAAGGTATTTTCCATGATTCACTGCATATTACGTTATATCATAAGGTATTTTCAATGATACACTGCATATTACGTTATATTATAAGGTGTTTTCAATGATACACTGCATATTACGTTATATTATAAGGTATTTTCAATGGTAAAATACTATATATTATAAGGTATTTGCAATGATACACTGCATATTACGTTATATTATAAGGTATTTTCATTGATACACTACAAATTACCATATATTATAAGGTATTTTCCATGATTCACTGCATATTACGTTATATCATAAGGTATTTTCAATGATACACTGCATATTACGTTATATTATAAGGTGTTTTCAATGATACACTGCATATTACGTTATATTATAAGGTATTTTCAATGGTAAAATACTATATATTATAAGGTATTTGCAATGATACACTGCATATTACGTTATATTATAAGGTATTTTCATTGATACACTACAAATTACCATATATTATAAGGTATTTTCCATGATTCACTGCATATTACGTTATATCATAAGGTATTTTCAATGATAAACTACTGTATATTATATGGTATTTTCAATGATATACTACTGTATATTATATGGTATTTTCAATGATAAACTACTATATATTATAATGTATTTTCAATGATACACTGCATATTACGTTATATTATAAGGTATTTTCAATGATAAACTACTGTATATTATATGGTATTTTCAATGATAAACTACTGTATATTATATGGTATTTTCAATGATAAACTACTATATATTATAAGGTATTTTCAATGATACACTGCATATTACGTTATATTATAAGGCATTTTCAATGATACACTGCATATTACGTTATATTATAAAGTGTTTTCAATGATACACTGTATATTACGTTATATTATACGGTATTTTCAATGATAAACTACTGTATATTATATGGTATTTTCAATGATAAACTACTGTATATTATATGGTATTTTCAATGATAAACTACTATATATTATAAGGTATTTTCAATGATACACTGCATATTACGTTATATTATAAGGTATTTTCAATGGTAAAATACTATATATTATAAGGTATTTGCAATGATACACTGCATATTACGTTATATTATAAGGTATTTTCATTGATACACTACAAATTACCATATGTTATAAGGTATTTTCCATGATTCACTGCATATTACGTTATATCATAAGGTATTTTCAATGATACACTGCATATTACGTTTTATTATAATGTATTTTCAATGATACACTGTATATTACGTTATATTATAAGGTATTTTCAATGATACACTGTATATTACGTTATATTATAAGGTATTTTCATTGATACACTACAAATTACCATATATTATAAGGTATTTTCAATGATACACTGCATATGACGTTATATAATAAGGTATTTTCAATGATACACTGCATATTACGTTATATTATAAGGTGTTTTCAATGATACACTGCATATTACGTTATATTATAAGGTGTTTTCAATGATACACTGCATATTACGTTATATTATAAGGTATTTTCATTGATTCACTACAAATTACGATATATCATAAGGTATTTTCAATGATACACTGCATATTACGTTATATTATAAGGTGTTTTCAATGATACACTGTATATTACGTTATATTATAAGGTATTTTCAATAATACACTGCATATTACGTTATATTAGAAGGTATTTTCAATGATACACTGCATATTACGTTATATTATAAGGTATTTTCAATAATACACTGCATATTACGTTATATTAGAAGGTATTTTCAATGATACACTGCATATTACCGTGATATTATAAGGTATTTTCAATGATACACTGCATATTACGTTATATTATAAGGTATTTTCAATGATACACTGCATGTTACGTTATATTATAAGGTATTTTCAAAGATACACTACAAATTACGATATGTTATAAGGTATTTTCAATGATACACTGCATATTACGTTATATTATAAGGTATTTTCAATGATACACTGCATATTACGTTATATTAGAAGGTATTTTCAATGATATACTGCATATTACGTTATATTATAAGGTATTTTCAATGATACACTGCATATTACGTTATATTATAAGGTATTTTCAAAGATACACTACAAATTACGATATGTTATAAGGTATTTTCAATGATACACTGCATATTACGTTATATTATAAGGTATTTTCAATGATACACTGCATATTACGATATGATATATGGTATTTTCAATGATACACTGCATATTACGTTATATCGTAAGGTATTTTCAATGATACACTGCATATTCCGTTATATTATAAGGTATTTTCAATGATACACTGCATATTACGTTATATTATAAGGTATTTTCAATGATACACTGCATATTACGTTATATTAGAAGGTATTTTCAATGATACACTGCATATTACGTTATATTATAAGGTATTTTCAATGATACACTGCATATTACGTTATATTAGAATGTATTTTCAATGATACACTGCATATTACGTTATATTATAAGGTATTTTCAATGATACACTGCATGTTACGTTATATTATAAGGTATTTTCATTGATACACTACAAATTACAATATATTATAAGGTGTTTTCAATGATACACTGCATATTACGTTATATTATAAGGTATGTTCAATGATACACTGCATATTACGTTATATTATAAGGTATTTTCAATGATACACTGCATATTACGATATATTATAAGGTATTTTCAATGATACACTGCATATTACGTTATATTATAAGGTATTTTCAATGATACACTGTATATTACGTTATATTATAAGGTATTTTCATTGATACACTACAAATTACCATATATTATAAGGTATTTTCAATGATACACTGCATATGACGTTATATCATAAGGTATTTTCAATGATACACTGCATATTACGTTATATTATAAGGTGTTTTCAATGATACACTGCATATTACGTTATATTATAAGGTGTTTTCAATGATACACTGCATATTACGTTATATTATAAGGTATTTTCATTGATTCACTACAAATTACGATATATCATAAGGTATTTTCAATGATACACTGCATATTACGTTATATTATAAGGTGGTTTCAATGATACACTGTATATTACGTTATATTATAAGGTATTTTCAATGATAAACTGCATATTATGGTATATTATAAGGTATTTTCAATGATACACTGTATATTACGTTATATTATAAGGTATTTTCATTGATACACTACAAATTACCATATATTATAAGGTATTTTCAATGATACACTGCATATTACGTTATATTATAAGGTATTTTCAATGATACACTGCATATTACGTTATATTATAAGGTATTTTCAATAATACACTGCATATTACGTTATATTAGAAGGTATTTTCAATGATACACTGCATATTACCGTGATATTATAAGGTATTTTCAATGATACACTGCATATTACGTTATATTATAAGGTATTTTCAATGATACACTGCATGTTACGTTATATTATAAGGTATTTTCAAAGATACACTACAAATTACGATATGTTATAAGGTATTTTCAATGATACACTGCATATTACGTTATATTATAAGGTATTTTCAATGATACACTGCATATTACGTTATATTAGAAGGTATTTTCAATGGTACACTGCATATTACGTTATATTATAAGGTATTTTCAATGATAAACTGCATATGACGTTATATCATAAGGTATTTTCAATGATACACTGCATATTACGTTATATTATAAGGTGTTTTCAATGATACACTGCATATTACGTTATATTATAAGGTGTTTTCACTGATACACAGCAGATTACGTTATATTATAAGGTGTTTTCAATGATACACTGCATATTACGTTATATTATAAGGTATTTTCATTGATACACTACAAATGACCATATATTATAAGGTATTTTCAATGATACACTGCATATTACGTTATATCATAAGGTATTTTCAATGATACACTGCATATTACGTTATATTATAAGGTGTTTTCAATGATACACTGCATATAACGTTATATTATAAGGTATTTTCAATTATAAACTACTATATATTATATGGTATTTTGAATGATACACTCTATATTACGTTATATTATAAGGTATTTTCATTGATACACTACAAATTACCATATATTATAAGGTATTTTCAATGATACACTGCATATTACGTTATATTATAACGTGTTTTCATTGATACACTACAAATTACCACATATTATAAGGTATTTTCCATGATTCACTGCATATTACGTTATATCATAAGGTATTTTCAATGATACACTGTATATTACGTTATATTATAAGGTGTTTTCAATGGTAGACTACTATATATTATAAGGTATGTTCCATGATACACTGCATATTACGTTATATTATAAGGTATTTTCAATGATACACTGCATATTACGTTATATTATAAGGTATTTTCAATGATACACTGCATATTACGTTATATTATAAGGTATTTTCAATGATACACTGCATATTACGTTATATTATAAGGTATTTTCATTGATACACTACAAATTACCATATATTATAAGGTATTTTCAATGATACACTGCATATTACGTTATATTATAAGGTATTTTCAATGATTAACTGCATATTATGGTATATTATAAGGTATTTTCATTGATACACTACAAATTACAATATATTATAAGGTGTTTTCAATGATACACTGCATATTACGTTATATTATAAGGTATTTTCAATGGTAAACTACTATATATTATAAGGTGTTTTCAATGATACACTGCAGATTACGTTATATTATAAGGTGTTTTCAATGATACACTGCATATTACGTTATATTATAAGGTATTTTCATTGATACACTACAAATGACCATATATTATAAGGTATTTTCAATGATACACTGCATATTACGTTATATCATAAGGTATTTTCAATGATACACTGCATATTACGTTATATTATAAGGTGTTTTCAATGATACACTGCATATAACGTTATATTATAAGGTATTTTCAATGATACACTGCATATTACTTTATATTATAAGGTATTTTCAATGGTACACTGCATATTACGTTATATTATAAGGTATTTTCAATGATAGACTGCATATTACGTTATATCATAAGGTATTTTCAATGATACACTGCATATTACGTTATATTATAAGGTGTTTTCAATGGTAGACTACTATATATTATAAGGTATGTTCAATGATACACTGCATACTACGTTATATTATAAGTTATTTTCAATGATACACTGCATATTACGTTATATTATAAGGTATTTTCAATGATACACTGCATATTACGTTATATTATATGGTATTTTCAATGATAAACTGCATATGACGTTATATTATAAGGTATTTTCATTGATACACTACAAATTACCATATATTATAAGGTATTTTCCATGATACACTGCATATTACGTTATATCATAAGGTATTTTCAATGATACACTGCATATTACGTTATATTATAAGGTGTTTTCAATGGTAGACTACTATATATTATAAGGTATGTTCAATGATACACTGCATATTACGTTATATTATAAGGTATTTTCAATGATACACTGCATATTACGTTATATTATAAGGTATTTTCAATGGTACACTGCATATTACGTTATATTATAAGGTATTTTCAATGATAAACTGCATATGACGTTATATCATAAGGTATTTTCAATGATACACTGCATATTACGTTATATTATAAGGTGTTTTCAATGATACACTGCATATTACGTTATATTATAAGGTGTTTTCACTGATACACAGCAGATTACGTTATATTATAAGGTGTTTTCAATGATACACTGCATATTACGTTATATTATAAGGTATTTTCATTGATACACTACAAATGACCATATATTATAAGGTATTTTCAATGATACACTGCATATTACGTTATATCATAAGGTATTTTCAATGATACACTGCATATTACGTTATATTATAAGGTGTTTTCAATGATACACTGCATATAACGTTATATTATAAGGTATTTTCAATTATAAACAACTATATATTATATGGTATTTTGAATGATACACTCTATATTACGTTATATTATAAGGTATTTTCATTGATACACTACAAATTACCATATATTATAAGGTATTTTCAATGATACACTGCATATTACGTTATATTATAACGTGTTTTCAATGATACACTGTATATTACGTTATATTATAAGGTGTTTTCAATGATAAACTGCATATGACGTTATATCATAAGGTATTTTCAATGATACACTGCATATTACGTTATATTATAAGGTGTTTTCAATGATACACTGCATATTACGTTATATTATAAGGTGTTTTCAATGATACACTGCAGATTACGTTATATTATAAGGTGTTTTCAATGATACACTGCATATTACGTTATATTATAAGGTATTTTCATTGATACACTACAAATGACCATATATTATAAGGTATTTTCAATGATACACTGCATATTACGTTATATCATAAGGTATTTTCAATGATACACTGCATATTACGTTATATTATAAGGTGTTTTCAATGATACACTGCATATAACGTTATATTATAAGGTATTTTCAATGATACACTGCATATTACGTTATATTATAAGGTGTTTTCAATGATACACTGCATATAACGTTATATTATAAGGTATTTTCAATTATAAACTACTATATATTATATGGTATTTTGAATGATACACTCTATATTACGTTATATTATAAGGTATTTTCATTGATACACTACAAATTACCATATATTATAAGGTATTTTCAATGATACACTGCATATTACGTTATATTATAACGTGTTTTCAATGATACACTGTATATTACGTTATATTATAAGGTGTTTTCAATGATAAACTGCATATGACGTTATATCATAAGGTATTTTCAATGATACACTGCATATTACGTTATATTATAAGGTGTTTTCAATGATACACTGCATATTACGTTATATTATAAGGTGTTTTCAATGATACACTGCAGATTACGTTATATTATAAGGTGTTTTCAATGATACACTGCATATTACGTTATATTATAAGGTATTTTCATTGATACACTACAAATGACCATATATTATAAGGTATTTTCAATGATACACTGCATATTACGTTATATCATAAGGTATTTTCAATGATACACTGCATATTACGTTATATTATAAGGTGTTTTCAATGATACACTGCATATAACGTTATATTATAAGGTATTTTCAATGATACACTGCATATTACGTTATATTATAAGGTGTTTTCAATGATACACTGCATATAACGTTATATTATAAGGTATTTTCAATTATAAACTACTATATATTATATGGTATTTTGAATGATACACTCTATATTACGTTATATTATAAGGTATTTTCATTGATACACTACAAATTACCATATATTATAAGGTATTTTCAATGATACACTGCATATTACGTTATATTATAAAGTGTTTTCAATGATACACTGTATATTACGTTATATTATAAGGTGTTTTCAATGATAAACTGCATATGACGTTATATCATAAGGTATTTTCAATGATACACTGCATATTACGTTATATTATAAGGTGTTTTCAATGATACACTGCATATTACGTTATATTATAAGGTGTTTTCAATGATACACTGCAGATTACGTTATATTATAAGGTGTTTTCAATGATACACTGCATATTACGTTATATTATAAGGTATTTTCATTGATACACTACAAATGACCATATATTATAAGGTATTTTCAATGATACACTGCATATTACGTTATATCATAAGGTATTTTCAATGATACACTGCATATTACGTTATATTATAAGGTGTTTTCAATGATACACTGCATATAACGTTATATTATAAGGTATTTTCAATTATAAACTACTATATATTATATGGTATTTTCAATGATACACTCTATATTACGTTATATTATAAGGTATTTTCATTGATACACTACAAATTACCATATATTATAAGGTATTTTCAATGATACACTGCATATTACGTTATATTATAAGGTATTTTCAATGATTAACTGCATATTACGTTATATTATAAGGTATTTTCATTGATACACTACAAATTACAATATATTATAAGGTGTTTTCAATGATACACTGCATATTACGTTATATTATAAGGTATTTTCAATGGTAAACTACTATATATTATAAGGTATGTTCAATGATACACTGCATATTACGTTATGTTATAAGGTATTTTCAATGATACACTGCATATTACGTTATATTATAAGGTATTTTCAATGATACACTGCATATTACGTTATATTATAAGGTATTTTCAATGATACACTGCATATTACGTTATATTAAAAGGTATTTTCAATGATACACTGTATATTACGTTATATTATAAGGTATTTTCAATGGTAGACTACTATATATTATAAGGTATGTTCAATGATACACTGCATATTACGTTATATTATAAGGTATTTTCAATGATACACTGCATATTACGTTATATTATAAGGTATTTTCAATGATACACTGCATATTACGTTATATTATAA
>CAKAJI010000312.1:0-109949 GCA_916610255.1 Lasioglossum lativentre
AGTGTATCATTGAAAATACCTTATAATAGATGGTAATTTGTAGTGTATCAATGAAAATACCTTATAATATAACGTAATATGCAGTGTATCATTGAAAATACCTTATAATATATCATAATATGCAGTTTATCATTGAAAATACCATATAATATATCGTAATATGCAGTGTATCATTGAAAATACCTTATAATATACCATAATATGCAGTTTATCATTGAAAATACCTTATAATATAACGTAATATGCAGTGTATCATTGAAAATACCTTATAATATATAGTAGTTTATCATTGAAAATACCTTATAATATAAAGTAATATGCAGTGTATCATTGAAAATGCCTTATAATATATAGTAGTTTATCATTGAAAATACCTTATAATATAACGTAATATGCAGTGTATCATTGAAAATTCCTTATAATATATCATAATATGCAGTTTATCATTGAAAATACATTATAATATATGGTAATTTGTAGTGTATCAATGAAAATACCTTATAATATAACGTAATATGCAGTGTATCGTTGAAAATACCTTATAATATAACGAAATATGCAGTGTATCATTGAAAATACCTTATGATATAACGTATTATGCAGTGTATCATTGAAAATACCATATAATATATGGTAATTTGTAGTGTATCAATGAAAATACCTTATAACATAACGTAATATGCAGTGTAACCTTGAAAATACCTTATAATATATAGTAGTTTATCATTGAAAATACCTTATAATATATAGTAGTTTATCATTGAAAATACCTTATAATATAACGTAATATGCAGTGTATCATTGAAAACACCTTATAATATAACGTAATATGCAGTGTATCATTGAAAATACCTTATGATATAACGTATTATGCAGAGTATCATTGGAAATACATTATAATATAACGTAATATGCAGTGAATCATTGAAAATACCTTATAATAAATAGTAATTTGTAGTTTATCAGTATAAATACCGTATAGTAGAACTTAATATGCAGTGTATCTCTGAAAATACCTTAAAAAATAACGTGATATGCAGTCTATCATCGAAAATACCTTATAATATAACGTAATATGCAGTGTATCATTGAAAATACCTTATAATATAACGTAATATGCAGTGTGTCATTGAAAATACCTTATAATATAACGTAATATGCAGTGTATCATTGAAAATACCTTATGATATATAGTAGTTTACAATTGAAAATACCATATAATATAACGAAATATGCAGTGTATCATTGAAAATACCTTATAATATACCATAATATGCAGTGTATCATTGAGAATACCTTATAATATATGGTAATTTGTAGTGTATCATTGAAAACACCTTATAATATAACGTAATATGCAGTGTATCGTAGGAAAATACCTTATGATATAACGTATTATGCAGTGTATCATTGAAAATACCTTATAATATATGGTAATTTGTAATGTATCAATGAAAATACCTTATAATATAACGTAATATGCAGTGTGTCATTGAAAATACCTTATAATATAACGTAATATGCAGTGTATCATTGAAAATACCTTGTAATATATAGTAGTTTACCATTGAAAATACCTTATAATATAACGTAATATGCAGAGTATCATTGAAAATACCTTATGATATAACGTAATATGCAGTGTATCATTGAAAATACCTTATAATAGATGGTAATTTGTAGTGTATCAATGAAAATACCTTATAATATAACGTAATATGCAGTGTATCATTGAAAATACCTTATAATATATCATAATATGCAGTTTATCATTGAAAATACCATATAATATATCGTAATATGCAGTGTATCATTGAAAATACCTTATAATATACCATAATATGCAGTTTATCATTGAAAATACCTTATAATATAACGTAATATGCAGTGTATCATTGAAAATACCTTATAATATATAGTAGTTTATCATTGAAAATACCTTATAATATAAAGTAATATGCAGTGTATCATTGAAAATGCCTTATAATATATAGTAGTTTATCATTGAAAATACCTTATAATATAACGTAATATGCAGTGTATCATTGAAAATACCTTATAATATATCATAATATGCAGTTTATCATTGAAAATACATTATAATATATGGTAATTTGTAGTGTATCAATGAAAATACCTTATAACATAACGTAATATGCAGTGTAACCTTGAAAATACCTTATAATATATAGTAGTTTATCATTGAAAATACCTTATAATATATAGTAGTTTATCATTGAAAATACCTTATAATATAACGTAATATGCAGTGCATCATTGAAAACACCTTATAATATAACGTAATATGCAGTGTATCATTGAAAATACCTTATGATATAACGTATTATGCAGAGTATCATTGGAAATACATTATAATATAACGTAATATGCAGTGAATCATTGAAAATACCTTATAATATATAGTAATTTGTAGTTTATCAGTATAAATACCGTATAGTATAACTTAATATGCAGTGTATCTCTGAAAATACCTTAAAAAATAACGTGATATGCAGTCTATCATCGAAAATACCTTATAATATACCATAATATGCAGTGTATCATTGAAAATACCTTATAATATAACGTAATATGCAGTGTATCATTGAAAATACCTTATAATATATCATAATATGCAGTGTATCATTGAAAATACCATATAATATATCGTAATATGCAGTGTATCATTGCAAATACATTATAATATAACGTAATATGCAGTGTGTCATTGAAAATACCTTATAATATAACGTCATATGCAGTGTATCATTGAAAATACCTTATGATGTATAGTAGTTTACAATTGAAAATACCATATAATATAACGTAATCTGCAGTGTATCATTGAAAATACCTTATAATATTACGTAATATGGAGTGTATCATTGAAAATACCGTATAATATTTAGTAGTTTATCATTGAAAATACCTTATAATATAACGTAATATGCAGTGTATCATTGAAAATACCTTATGATATAACGTATTATGCAGTGTATCATTGAAAATACCTTATAATATATGGTAATTTGTAGTGTATCATTGAAAACACCTTATAATATAACGTAATATGCAGTGTATCATTGAAAATACCTTATGATATAACGTATTATGCAGTGTATCATTGAAAATACCTTATAATATATGGTAATTTGTAGTGTATCAATGAAAATACCTTATAATATAACGTAATATGCAGTGTATCGTTGAAAATACCTTATAATATAACGTAATATGCAGTGTATCATTGAAAATACCTTATGATATAACGTATTATGCAGTGTATCATTGAAAATACCTTATAATATATGGTAATTTGTAGTGTATCAATGTAAATACCTTATAATATAACGTAATATGCAGTGTATCATTGAAAATACCTTATAATATATCATAATATGCAGTCTATCATTGAAAATACCATATAATATAATCTAAATGCAGAGTATCATTGGAAATACATTATAATATAACGTAATATGCAGTGAATCATTGAAAATACCTTATAATATATAGTAATTTGTAGTTTATCAGTATAAATACCGTATAGTATAACTTAATATGCAGTGTATCTCTGAAAATACCTTATAAAATAACGTGATATGCAGTCTATCATCGAAAATACCTTATAATATAACGTAATATGCAGTGTATCATTGAAAATACCTTATAATATAACGTAATATGCAGTGTGTCATTGAAAATACCTTATAATATAACGTAATATGCAGTGTATCATTGAAAATAGCTTATAATATAACGTAATATGCAGTGTGTCATCGAAAATACCTTATAATATAACGTAATATGCAGTGTATCATTGAAAATACCTTATAATATATCATAATATGCAGTGTATCATTGAAAATACCATATAATATATCGTAATATACAGTGTATCATTGCAAATACCTTATAATATAACGTAATATGCAGTGTATCATTGAAAATACCTTGTGATATAACGTATTATGCAGTGTATCATTGAAAATACCATATAATATATGGTAATTTGTAGTGTATCAATGAAAATACCTTATAATATAACGTAATATGCAGTGTATCATTGAAAATACCTTATGATATAACGTATTATGCAGTGTATCATTGAAAATACCTTATAATATATGGTAATTTGTAGTGTATCATTGAAAACACCTTATAATATAACGTATTATGCAGAGTATCATTGGAAATACATTATAATATAACGTAATATGCAGTGAATCATTGAAAATACCTTATAATATATAGTAATTTGTAGTTTATCAGTATAAATACCGTATAGTATAACTTAATATGCAGTGTATCTCTGAAAATACCTTAAAAAATAACGTGATATGCAGTCTATCATCGAAAATACCTTATAATATAACGTAATATGCAGTGTATCATTGAAAATCCCTTATAATATAACGTAATATGCAGTGTGTCATTGAAAATACCTTATAATATAACGTAATATGCAGTGTATCATTGAAAATACCTTATGATATATAGTAGTTTACAATTGAAAATACCATATAATATAACGAAATATGCAGTGTATCATTGAAAATACCTTATAATATACCATAATATGCAGTGTATCATTGAAAATACCTTATAATATATGGTAATTTGTAGTGTATCATTGAAAACACCTTATAATATAACGTAATATGCAGTGTATCATTGAAAATACCTTGTGATATAACGTATTATGCAGTGTATCATTGAAAATACCATATAATATATGGTAATTTGTAGTGTATCAATGAAAATACCTTATAATATAACGTAATATGCAGTGTATCATTGAAAATACCTTATGATATAACGTATTATGCAGTGTATCATTGAAAATACCTTATAATATATGGTAATTTGTAGTGTATCATTGAAAACACCTTATAATATAACGTAATATGCAGTGTATCATTGAAAATACCTTATGATATAACGTATTATGCAGTGTATCATTGAAAATACCTTATAATATATGGTAATTTGTAGTGTATCAATGAAAATACCTTATAATATAACGTAATATGCAGTGTATCGTTGAAAATACCTTATAATATAACGTAATATGCAGTGTATCATTGAAAATACCTTATGATATAACGTATTATGCAGTGTATCATTGAAAATACATTATAATATATGGTAATTTGTAGTGTATCAATGTAAATACCTTATAATATAACGTAATATGCAGTGTATCATTGAAAATACCTTATAATATATCATAATATGCAGTCTATCATTGAAAATACCATATAATATAATCTAAATGCAGAGTATCATTGGAAATACATTATAATATAACGTAATATGCAGTGAATCATTGAAAATACCTTATAATATATAGTAATTTGTAGTTTATCAGTATAAATACCGTATAGTATAACTTAATATGCAGTGTATCTCTGAAAATACCTTATAAAATAACGTGATATGCAGTCTATCATCGAAAATACCTTATAATATAACGTAATATGCAGTGTATCATTGAAAATACCTTATAATATAACGTAATATGCAGTGTGTCATTGAAAATACCTTATAATATAACGTAATATGCAGTGTATCATTGAAAATAGCTTATAATATAACGTAATATGCAGTGTGTCATCGAAAATACCTTATAATATAACGTAATATGCAGTGTGTCATTGAAATTACCTTATAATATAACGTCATATGCAGTGTATCATTGAAAATACCTTATGATATATAGTAGTTTACAATTGAAAATACCATATAATATAACGTAATATGCAGTGTATCATTGAAAATACCTTATAATATTACGTAATATGGAGTGTATCATTGAAAATACCTTATAATATAACGTTATATGCAGTGTATCATTGAAAATACCTTATAATATAACGTAATATGCAGTGTATCATTGAAAATACCGTATAATATTTAGTAGTTTATCATTGAAAATACCTTATAATATAACGTAATATGTAGTGTATCATTGAAAATACCTTATAATATAACGTAATATGCAGTGTATCATTGAAAATACCTTATAATATAACGTAATATGCAGTGTATCTTTGAAAATACCTTATAATATACCATAATATGCAGTTTATCATTGAAAATACCTTATAATATAACGTAATATGCAGTGTATCATTGAAAATACCTTATAATATATAGTAGTTTATCATTGAAAATACCTTATAATATAAAGTAATATGCAGTGTATCATTGAAAATACCTTATAATATATAGTAGTTTATCATTGAAAATACCTTATAATATAACGTAATATGCAGTGTATCATTGAAAATACCTTATAATATAACGTAATATGCAGTGTGTCATCGAAAATACCTTATAATATAACGTAATATGCAGTGTATCATTGAAAATACCTTATAATATATCATAATATGCAGTGTATCATTGAAAATACCATATAATATATCGTAATATGCAGTGTATCATTGCAAATACCTTATAATATAACGTAATATACAGTGTGTCATTGAAAATACCTTATAATATAACGTCATATGCAGTGTATCATTGAAAATACCTTATGATGTATAGTAGTTTACAATTGAAAATACCATATAATATAACGTAATATGCAGTGCATCATTGAAAATACCTTATAATATTACGTAATATGGAGTGTATCATTGAAAATACCTTATAATATAACGTTATATGCAGTGTATCATTGAAAATACCTTATAATATAACGTAATATGCAGTGTATCATTGAAAATACCGTATAATATTTAGTAGTTTATCATTGAAAATACCTTATAATATAACGTAATATGTAGTGTATCATTGAAAATACCTTATAATATAACGTAATATGCAGTGTATCATTGAAAATACCTTATAATATAACGTAATATGCAGTGTATCTTTGAACATACCTTATAATATACCATAATATGCAGTTTATCATTGAAAATACCTTATAATATAACGTAATATGCAGTGTATCATTGAAAATACCTTATAATATATAGTAGTTTATCATTGAAAATACCTTATAATATAAAGTAATATGCAGTGTATCATTGAAAATACCTTATAATATATAGTAGTTTATCATTGAAAATACCTTATAATATAACGTAATATGCAGTGTATCATTCAAAATACCTTATAATATATCATAATATGCAGTTTATCATTGAAAATACATTATAATATATGGTAATTTGTAGTGTATCAATGAAAATACCTTATAATATAACGTAATATGCAGTGTATCGTTGAAAATACCTTATAATATAACGTAATATGCAGTGTATCATTGAAAATACCTTATGATATAACGTATTATGCAGTGTATCATTGAAAATACCATATAATATATGGTGATTTGTAGTGTATCAATGGAAATACCTTATAATATAACGTAATATGCAGTGTATCATTGAAAATACCTTATAATATACCATAATATGCAGTTTATCATTGAAAATACCTTATAATATAACGTAATATGCAGTGTACCATTGAAAATACCTTATAATATATAGTAGTTTATCATTGAAAATACCTTATAATATAACGTAATATGCAGTGTATCATTGAAAATAGCTTATAATATAACGTAATATGCAGTGTGTCATCGAAAATACCTTATAATATAACGTAATATGCAGTGTATCATTGAAAATACCTTATAATATATCATAATATGCAGTGTATCATTGAAAATACCATATAATATATCGTAATATGCAGTGTATCATTGCAAATACCTTATAATATAACGTAATATACAGTGTGTCATTGAAAATACCTTATAATATAACGTCATATGCAGTGTATCATTGAAAATACCTTATGATGTATAGTAGTTTACAATTGAAAATACCATATAATATAACGTAATATGCAGTGCATCATTGAAAATACCTTATAATATTACGTAATATGGAGTGTATCATTGAAAATACCTTATAATATAACGTTATATGCAGTGTATCATTGAAAATACCTTATAATATAACGTAATATGCAGTGTATCATTGAAAATACCGTATAATATTTAGTAGTTTATCATTGAAAATACCTTATAATATAACGTAATATGTAGTGTATCATTGAAAATACCTTATAATATAACGTAATATGCAGTGTATCATTGAAAATACCTTATAATATAACGTAATATGCAGTGTATCTTTGAAAATACCTTATAATATACCATAATATGCAGTTTATCATTGAAAATACCTTATAATATAACGTAATATGCAGTGTATCATTGAAAATACCTTATAATATATAGTAGTTTATCATTGAAAATACCTTATATTATAAAGTAATATGCAGTGTATCATTGAAAATACCTTATAATATATAGTAGTTTATCATTGAAAATACCTTATAATATAACGTAATATGCAGTGTATCATTGAAAATACCTTATAATATATCATAATATGCAGTGTATCATTGAAAATACCATATAATATATGGTAATTTGTAGTGTATCAATGGAAATACCTTATAATATAACGTAATATGCAGTGTATCATTGAAAATACCTTATAATATATCATAATATGCAGTGTATCATTGAAAATTCCATATAATATATCGTAATATGCAGTGTATCATTGCAAATACCTTATAATATAACGTAATATACAGTGTGTCATTGAAAATACCTTATAATATAACGTCATATGCAGTGTATCATTGAAAATACCTTATGATGTATAGTAGTTTACAATTGAAAATACCATATAATATAACGTAATATGCAGTGCATCATTGAAAATACCTTATAATATTACGTAATATGGAGTGTATCATTGAAAATACCTTATAATATAACGTTATATGCAGTGTATCATTGAAAATACCTTATAATATAACGTAATATGCAGTGTATCATTGAAAATACCGTATAATATTTAGTAGTTTATCATTGAAAATACCTTATAATATAACGTAATATGTAGTGTATAATTGAAAATACCTTATAATATAACGTAATATGCAGTGTATCATTGAAAATACCTTATAATATAACGTAATATGCAGTGTATCATTGAAAATACCTTATAATATATAGTAGTTTACCATTGAAAAAGCTTATAATATAACGTAATATGCAGTGTATCGTTGAAAATACCTTATAATATATAGTAGCTTATCATTGAAAATACCTTATAATATATAGTAGTTTATCATTGAAAATACCTTATAATATAACGTAATATGCAGTGTATCATTGAAAATACCTTATGATATAACGTATTATGGAGTGTATCATTGAAAATACCATATAATATATCGTAATATGCAGTGTATCATTGAAAATACCTTATAATATAACGTAATATGCAGTGTGTCATTGAAAATACCTTATATATTAATATAACGTAATATGCAGTGTATCATTGAAAATACCTTATAATATACCATAATATGCAGTGTATCATTGAAAATACCTTATAATATAACGTAATATGCAGTGTATCATTGAAAATACCTTATAATATATGGTAATTTGTAGTGTATCAATGAAAATACCTTATAATATAACGTAATATACAGTGTATCATTGAAAATACCTTATAATATAACGTAGTATGCAGTGTAACATTGAAAACACCTTATAATATCACGTAATATGCAGTGTATCATTGAAAATACCTTATAATATATAGTAGTTTATCATTGAAAATACCTTATAATATAACGTAATATGCAGTGTATCATTGAAAATACCTTATAATATATCATAATATGCAGTTTATCATTGAAAATACCTTATAATATATGGTAATTTGTAGTGTATCAATGAAAATACCTTATAATATAACGTAATATGCAGTGTATCGTTGAAAATACCTTATAATATAACGTAATATGCAGTGTATCATTGAAAATACCTTATGATATAACGTATTATGCAGTGTATCATTGAAAATACCTTATAATATATGGTAATTTGTAGTGTATCATTGAAAATACCGTATAATATTTAGTAGTTTATCATTGAAAATACCTTATAATATAACGTAATATGTAGTGTATAATTGAAAATACCTTATAATATAACGTAATATGCAGTGTATCGTTGAAAATACCTTATAATATAACGTAATATGCAGTGTATCATTGAAAATACCTTATGATATAACGTATTATGCAGTGTATCATTGAAAATACCTTATAATATATGGTAATTTGTAGTGTATCATTGAAAATACCGTATAATATTTAGTAGTTTATCATTGAAAATACCTTATAATATAACGTAATATGTAGTGTATAATTGAAAATACCTTATAATATAACGTAATATGCAGTGTATCATTGAAAATACCTTATAATATAACGTAATATGCAGTGTATCTTTGAAAATACCTTATAATATATAGTAGTTTACCATTGAAAAAGCTTATAATATAACGTAATATGCAGTGTATCGTTGAAAATACCTTATAATATATAGTAGCTTATCATTGAAAATACCTTATAATATATAGTAGTTTATCATTGAAAATACCTTATAATATAACGTAATATGCAGTGTATCATTGAAAATACCTTATGATATAACGTATTATGGAGTGTATCATTGAAAATACCATATAATATATCGTAATATGCAGTGTATCATTGAAAATACCTTATAATATAACGTAATATGCAGTGTGTCATTGAAAATACCTTATATATTAATATAACGTAATATGCAGTGTATCATTGAAAATACCTTATAATATACCATAATATGCAGTGTATCATTGAAAATACCTTATAATATATCATAATATGCAGTTTATCATTGAAAATACCTTATAATATATGGTAATTTGTAGTGTATCAATGAAAATACCTTATAATATAACGTAATATGCAGTGTATCGTTGAAAATACCTTATAATATAACGTAATATGCAGTGTATCATTGAAAATACCTTATGATATAACGTATTATGCAGTGTATCATTGAAAATACCTTATAATATATGGTAATTTGTAGTGTATCAATGTAAATACCTTATAATATAACGTAATATGCAGTGTATCATTGAAAATACCTTATAATATAACGTAATATGCAGTGTATCATTGAAAATAGCTTATAATATAACGTAATATGCAGTGTGTCATCGAAAATACCTTATAATATAACGTAATATGCAGTGTATCATTGAAAATACCTTATAATATATCATAATATGCAGTGTATCATTGAAAATACCATATAATATATCGTAATATACAGTGTATCATTGCAAATACCTTATAATATAACGTAATATGCAGTGTGTCATTGAAATTACCTTATAATATAACGTCATATGCAGTGTATCATTGAAAATACCTTATGATATATAGTAGTTTACAATTGAAAATACCATATAATATAACGTAATATGCAGTGTATCATTGAAAATACCTTATAATATTACGTAATATGGAGTGTATCATTGAAAATACCTTATAATATAACGTTATATGCAGTGTATCATTGAAAATACCTTATAATATAACGTAATATGCAGTGTATCATTGAAAATACCGTATAATATTTAGTAGTTTATCATTGAAAATACCTTATAATATAACGTAATATGTAGTGTATCATTGAAAATACCTTATAATATAACGTAATATGCAGTGTATCATTGAAAATACCTTATAATATAACGTAGTATGCAGTGTAACATTGAAAACACCTTATAATATACCATAATATGCAGTTTATCATTGAAAATACCTTATAATATAACGTAATATGCAGTGTATCATTGAAAATACCTTATAATATATAGTAGTTTATCATTGAAAATACCTTATAATATAAAGTAATATGCAGTGTATCATTGAAAATACCTTATAATATATAGTAGTTTATCATTGAAAATACCTTATAATATAACGTAATATGCAGTGTATCATTCAAAATACCGTATAATATATCATAATATGCAGTTTATCATTGAAAATACATTATAATATATGGTAATTTGTAGTGTATCAATGAAAATACCTTATAATATAACGTAATATGCAGTGTATCGTTGAAAATACCTTATAATATAACGTAATATGCAGTGTATCATTGAAAATACCTTATGATATAACGTATTATGCAGTGTATCATTGAAAATACCATATAATATATGGTAATTTGTAGTGTATCAATGAAAATACCTTATAATATAACGTAATATGCAGTGTATCATTGAAAATACCTTATAATATACCATAATATGCAGTTTATCATTGAAAATACCTTATAATATAACGTAATATTCAGTGTACCATTGAAAATACCTTATAATATATAGTAGTTTATCATTGAAAATACCTTATAATATAACGTAATATGCAGTGTATCATTGAAAATAGCTTATAATATAACGTAATATGCAGTGTGTCATCGAAAATACCTTATAATATAACGTAATATGCAGTGTATCATTGAAAATACCTTATAATATATCATAATATGCAGTGTATCATTGAAAATACCATATAATATATCGTAATATGCAGTGTATCATTGCAAATACCTTATAATATAACGTAATATACAGTGTGTCATTGAAAATACCTTATAATATAACGTCATATGCAGTGTATCATTGAAAATACCTTATAATATAACGTAATATGCAGTGTATCATTGAAAATAGCTTATAATATAACGTAATATGCAGTGTATCTTTGGAAATACCTTATAATATATAGTAGTTTACCATTGAAAAAGCTTATAATATAACGTAATATGCAGTGTATCGTTGAAAATACCTTATAATATATAGTAGCTTATCATTGAAAATACCTTATAATATATAGTAGTTTATCATTGAAAATACCTTATAATATAACGTAATATGCAGTGTATCATTGAAAATACCTTATGATATAACGTATTATGGAGTGTATCATTGGAAATACCATATAATATATCGTAATATGCAGTGTATCATTGAAAATACCTTATAATATAACGTAATATGCAGTGTGTCATTGAAAATACCTTATATATTAATATAACGTAATATGCAGTGTATCATTGAAAATACCTTATAATATACCATAATATGCAGTGTATCATTGAAAATACCTTATAATATAACGTAATATGCAGTGTATCATTGAAAATACCTTATAATATATGGTAATTTGTAGTGTATCAATGAAAATACCTTATAATATAACGTAATATACAGTGTATCATTGAAAATACCTTATAATATAACGTAGTATGCAGTGTAACATTGAAAACACCTTATAATATCACGTAATATGCAGTGTATCATTGAAAATACCTTATAATATATAGTAGTTTATCATTGAAAATACCTTATAATATAACGTAATATGCAGTGTATCATTGAAAATACCTTATAATATATCGTAATATGCAGTGTATCATTGAAAATACCTTATAATATAGGGTAATTTGTAGTGTATCAATGAAAATACCTTATAATATAACGTAATATGCAGTGTATCGTTGAAAATACCTTATAATATAACGTAATATGCAGTGTATCATTGAAAATACCTTATGATATAACGTATTATGCAGTGTATCATTGAAAATACCTTATAATATATGGTAATTTGTAGTGTATCAATGTAAATACCTTATAATATAACGTAATATGCAGTGTATCATTGAAAATACCTTATAATATATCATAATATGCAGTCTATCATTGAAAATACCATATAATATAATCTAAATGCAGAGTATCATTGAAAATACCTTATAATATAACGTAATATGCAGTGTATCATTGAAAATACCTTATAATATATAGTAATTTGTAGTTTATCAGTATAAATACCGTATAGTATAACTTAATATGCAGTGTATCTCTGAAAATACCTTATAAAATAACGTGATATGCAGTCTATCATCGAAAATACCTTATAATATAACGTAATATGCAGTGTATCATTGAAAATACCTTATAATATAACGTAATATGCAGTGTGTCATTGAAAATACCTTATAATATAACGTAATATGCAGTGTATCATTGAAAATAGCTTATAATATAACGTAATATGCAGTGTGTCATCGAAAATACCTTATAATATAACGTAATATGCAGTGTATCATTGAAAATACCTTATAATATATCATAATATGCAGTGTATCATTGAAAATACCTTATAATATAACGTAATATGTAGTGTATCATTGAAAATACCTTATAATATAACGTAATATGCAGTGTATCATTGAAAATACCTTATAATATAACGTAATATGCAGTGTATCTTTGAAAATACCTTATAATATACCATAATATGCAGTTTATCATTGAAAATACCTTATAATATAACGTAATATGCAGTGTATCATTGAAAATACCTTATAATATATAGTAGTTTATCATTGAAAATACCTTATAATATAAAGTAATATGCAGTGTATCATTGAAAATACCTTATAATATATAGTAGTTTATCATTGAAAATACCTTATAATATAACGTAATATGCAGTGTATCATTGAAAATACCTTATAATATAACGTAATATGCAGTGTGTCATCGAAAATACCTTATAATATAACGTAATATGCAGTGTATCATTGAAAATACCTTATAATATATCATAATATGCAGTGTATCATTGAAAATACCATATAATATATCGTAATATGCAGTGTATCATTGCAAATACCTTATAATATAACGTAATATACAGTGTGTCATTGAAAATACCTTATAATATAACGTCATATGCAGTGTATCATTGAAAATACCTTATGATGTATAGTAGTTTACAATTGAAAATACCATATAATATAACGTAATATGCAGTGCATCATTGAAAATACCTTATAATATTACGTAATATGGAGTGTATCATTGAAAATACCTTATAATATAACGTTATATGCAGTGTATCATTGAAAATACCTTATAATATAACGTAATATGCAGTGTATCATTGAAAATACCGTATAATATTTAGTAGTTTATCATTGAAAATACCTTATAATATAACGTAATATGTAGTGTATCATTGAAAATACCTTATAATATAACGTAATATGCAGTGTATCATTGAAAATACCTTATAATATAACGTAATATGCAGTGTATCTTTGAAAATACCTTATAATATACCATAATATGCAGTTTATCATTGAAAATACCTTATAATATAACGTAATATGCAGTGTATCATTGAAAATACCTTATAATATATAGTAGTTTATCATTGAAAATACCTTATATTATAAAGTAATATGCAGTGTATCATTGAAAATACCTTATAATATATAGTAGTTTATCATTGAAAATACCTTATAATATAACGTAATATGCAGTGTATCATTGAAAATACCTTATAATATATCATAATATGCAGTGTATCATTGAAAATACCATATAATATATGGTAATTTGTAGTGTATCAATGAAAATACCTTATAATATAACGTAATATGCAGTGTATCATTGAAAATACCTTATAATATAACGTAATATGCAGTGTATCATTGAAAATACCTTATAATATATCGTAATATGCAGTGTATCATTGCAAATACCTTATAATATAACGTAATATACAGTGTGTCATTGAAAATACCTTATAATATAACGTCATATGCAGTGTATCATTGAAAATACCTTATGATGTATAGTAGTTTACAATTGAAAATACCATATAATATAACGTAATATGCAGTGCATCATTGAAAATACCTTATAATATTACGTAATATGGAGTGTATCATTGAAAATACCTTATAATATAACGTAATATGCAGTGTATCATTGAAAATACCTTATAATATAACGTAATATGCAGTGTATCATTGAAAATACCGTATAATATTTAGTAGTTTATCATTGAAAATACCTTATAATATAACGTAATATGTAGTGTATAATTGAAAATACCTTATAATATAACGTAATATGCAGTGTATCATTGAAAATACCTTATAATATAACGTAATATGCAGTGTATCTTTGAAAATACCTTATAATATATAGTAGTTTACCATTGAAAAAGCTTATAATATAACGTAATATGCAGTGTATCGTTGAAAATACCTTATAATATATAGTAGCTTATCATTGAAAATACCTTATAATATATAGTAGTTTATCATTGAAAATACCTTATAATATAACGTAATATGCAGTGTATCATTGAAAATACCTTATGGTATAACGTATTATGGAGTGTATCATTGAAAATACCATATAATATATCGTAATATGCAGTGTATCATTGAAAATACCTTATAATATAACGTAATATGCAGTGTGTCATTGAAAATACCTTATATATTAATATAACGTAATATGCAGTGTATCATTGAAAATACCTTATAATATACCATAATATGCAGTGTATCATTGAAAATACCTTATAATATAACGTAATATGCAGTGTATCATTGAAAATACCTTATAATATATGGTAATTTGTAGTGTATCAATGAAAATACCTTATAATATAACGTAATATACAGTGTATCATTGAAAATACCTTATAATATAACGTAGTATGCAGTGTAACATTGAAAACACCTTATAATATCACGTAATATGCAGTGTATCATTGAAAATACCTTATAATATATAGTAGTTTATCATTGAAAATACCTTATAATATAACGTAATATGCAGTGTATCATTGAAAATACCTTATAATATATCATAATATGCAGTTTATCATTGAAAATACCTTATAATATATGGTAATTTGTAGTGTATCAATGAAAATACCTTATAATATAACGTAATATGCAGTGTATCGTTGAAAATACCTTATAATATAACGTAATATGCAGTGTATCATTGAAAATACCTTATGATATAACGTATTATGCAGTGTATCATTGAAAATACCTTATAATATATGGTAATTTGTAGTGTATCATTGAAAATACCGTATAATATTTAGTAGTTTATCATTGAAAATACCTTATAATATAACGTAATATGTAGTGTATAATTGAAAATACCTTATAATATAACGTAATATGCAGTGTATCGTTGAAAATACCTTATAATATAACGTAATATGCAGTGTATCATTGAAAATACCTTATAATATAACGTAATATGCAGTGTATCGTTGAAAATACCTTATAATATAACGTAATATGCAGTGTATCATTGAAAATACCTTATGATATAACGTATTATGCAGTGTATCATTGAAAATACCTTATAATATATGGTAATTTGTAGTGTATCAATGTAAATACCTTATAATATAACGTAATATGCAGTGTATCATTGAAAATACCTTATAATATAACGTAATATGCAGTGTATCATTGAAAATAGCTTATAATATAACGTAATATGCAGTGTGTCATCGAAAATACCTTATAATATAACGTAATATGCAGTGTATCATTGAAAATACCTTATAATATATCATAATATGCAGTGTATCATTGAAAATACCATATAATATATCGTAATATACAGTGTATCATTGCAAATACCTTATAATATAACGTAATATGCAGTGTGTCATTGAAATTACCTTATAATATAACGTCATATGCAGTGTATCATTGAAAATACCTTATGATATATAGTAGTTTACAATTGAAAATACCATATAATATAACGTAATATGCAGTGTATCATTGAAAATACCTTATAATATTACGTAATATGGAGTGTATCATTGAAAATACCTTATAATATAACGTTATATGCAGTGTATCATTGAAAATACCTTATAATATAACGTAATATGCAGTGTATCATTGAAAATACCGTATAATATTTAGTAGTTTATCATTGAAAATACCTTATAATATAACGTAATATGTAGTGTATCATTGAAAATACCTTATAATATAACGTAATATGCAGTGTATCATTGAAAATACCTTATAATATAACGTAATATGCAGTGTATCTTTGAAAATACCTTATAATATACCATAATATGCAGTTTATCATTGAAAATACCTTATAATATAACGTAATATGCAGTGTATCATTGAAAATACCTTATAATATATAGTAGTTTATCATTGAAAATACCTTATAATATAAAGTAATATGCAGTGTATCATTGAAAATACCTTATAATATATAGTAGTTTATCATTGAAAATACCTTATAATATAACGTAATATGCAGTGTATCATTCAAAATACCGTATAATATATCATAATATGCAGTTTATCATTGAAAATACATTATAATATATGGTAATTTGTAGTGTATCAATGAAAATACCTTATAATATAACGTAATATGCAGTGTATCGTTGAAAATACCTTATAATATAACGTAATATGCAGTGTATCATTGAAAATACCTTATGATATAACGTATTATGCAGTGTATCATTGAAAATACCATATAATATATGGTAATTTGTAGTGTATCAATGGAAATACCTTATAATATAACGTAATATGCAGTGTATCATTGAAAATACCTTATAATATACCATAATATGCAGTTTATCATTGAAAATACCTTATAATATAACGTAATATTCAGTGTACCATTGAAAATACCTTATAATATATAGTAGTTTATCATTGAAAATACCTTATAATATAACGTAATATGCAGTGTATCATTGAAAATAGCTTATAATATAACGTAATATGCAGTGTGTCATCGAAAATACCTTATAATATAACGTAATATGCAGTGTATCATTGAAAATACCTTATAATATATCATAATATGCAGTGTATCATTGAAAATACCATATAATATATCGTAATATGCAGTGTATCATTGCAAATACCTTATAATATAACGTAATATACAGTGTGTCATTGAAAATACCTTATAATATAACGTCATATGTAGTGTATCATTGAAAATACCTTATAATATAACGTAATATGCAGTGTATCATTGAAAATACCTTATAATATAACGTAATATGCAGTGTATCTTTGGAAATACCTTATAATATATAGTAGTTTACCATTGAAAAAGCTTATAATATAACGTAATATGCAGTGTATCGTTGAAAATACCTTATAATATATAGTAGCTTATCATTGAAAATACCTTATAATATATAGTAGTTTATCATTGAAAATACCTTATAATATAACGTAATATGCAGTGTATCATTGAAAATACCTTATGATATAACGTATTATGGAGTGTATCATTGGAAATACCATATAATATATCGTAATATGCAGTGTATCATTGAAAATACCTTATAATATAACGTAATATGCAGTGTATCATTGAAAATACCTTATATATTAATATAACGTAATATGCAGTGTATCATTGAAAATACCTTATAATATACCATAATATGCAGTGTATCATTGAAAATACCTTATAATATAACGTAATATGCAGTGTATCATTGAAAATACCTTATAATATATGGTAATTTGTAGTGTATCAATGAAAATACCTTATAATATAACGTAATATACAGTGTATCATTGAAAATACCTTATAATATAACGTAGTATGCAGTGTAACATTGAAAACACCTTATAATATCACGTAATATGCAGTGTATCATTGAAAATACCTTATAATATATAGTAGTTTATCATTGAAAATACCTTATAATATAACGTAATATGCAGTGTATCATTGAAAATACCTTATAATATATCATAATATGCAGTTTATCATTGAAAATACCTTATAATATAGGGTAATTTGTAGTGTATCAATGAAAATACCTTATAATATAACGTAATATGCAGTGTATCGTTGAAAATACCTTATAATATAACGTAATATGCAGTGTATCATTGAAAATACCTTATGATATAACGTATTATGCAGTGTATCATTGAAAATACCTTATAATATATGGTAATTTGTAGTGTATCAATGTAAATACCTTATAATATAACGTAATATGCAGTGTATCATTGAAAATACCTTATAATATATCATAATATGCAGTCTATCATTGAAAATACCATATAATATAATCTAAATGCAGAGTATCATTGGAAATACATTATAATATAACGTAATATGCAGTGAATCATTGAAAATACCTTATAATATATAGTAATTTGTAGTTTATCAGTATAAATACCGTATAGTATAACTTAATATGCAGTGTATCTCTGAAAATACCTTATAAAATAACGTGATATGCAGTCTATCATCGAAAATACCTTATAATATAACGTAATATGCAGTGTATCATTGAAAATACCTTATAATATAACGTAATATGCAGTGTGTCATTGAAAATACCTTATAATATAACGTAATATGCAGTGTATCATTGAAAATAGCTTATAATATAACGTAATATGCAGTGTGTCATCGAAAATACCTTATAATATAACGTAATATGCAGTGTATCATTGAAAATACCTTATAATATATCATAATATGCAGTGTATCATTGAAAATACCTTATAATATAACGTAATATGTAGTGTATCATTGAAAATACCTTATAATATAACGTAATATGCAGTGTATCATTGAAAATACCTTATAATATAACGTAATATGCAGTGTATCTTTGAAAATACCTTATAATATACCATAATATGCAGTTTATCATTGAAAATACCTTATAATATAACGTAATATGCAGTGTATCATTGAAAATACCTTATAATATATAGTAGTTTATCATTGAAAATACCTTATAATATAAAGTAATATGCAGTGTATCATTGAAAATACCTTATAATATATAGTAGTTTATCATTGAAAATACCTTATAATATAACGTAATATGCAGTGTATCATTGAAAATAGCTTATAATATAACGTAATATGCAGTGTGTCATCGAAAATACCTTATAATATAACGTAATATGCAGTGTATCATTGAAAATACCTTATAATATATCATAATATGCAGTGCATCATTGAAAATACCATATAATATATCGTAATATGCAGTGTATCATTGCAAATACCTTATAATATAACGTAATATACAGTGTGTCATTGAAAATACCTTATAATATAACGTCATATGCAGTGTATCATTGAAAATACCTTATGATGTATAGTAGTTTACAATTGAAAATACCATATAATATAACGTAATATGCAGTGCATCATTGAAAATACCTTATAATATTACGTAATATGGAGTGTATCATTGAAAATACCTTATAATATAACGTTATATGCAGTGTATCATTGAAAATACCTTATAATATAACGTAATATGCAGTGTATCATTGAAAATACCGTATAATATTTAGTAGTTTATCATTGAAAATACCTTATAATATAACGTAATATGTAGTGTATCATTGAAAATACCTTATAATATAACGTAATATGCAGTGTATCATTGAAAATACCTTATAATATAACGTAATATGCAGTGTATCTTTGAACATACCTTATAATATACCATAATATGCAGTTTATCATTGAAAATACCTTATAATATAACGTAATATGCAGTGTATCATTGAAAATACCTTATAATATATAGTAGTTTATCATTGAAAATACCTTATAATATAAAGTAATATGCAGTGTATCATTGAAAATACCTTATAATATATAGTAGTTTATCATTGAAAATACCTTATAATATAACGTAATATGCAGTGTATCATTCAAAATACCTTATAATATATCATAATATGCAGTTTATCATTGAAAATACATTATAATATATGGTAATTTGTAGTGTATCAATGAAAATACCTTATAATATAACGTAATACGCAGTGTATCGTTGAAAATACCTTATAATATAACGTAATATGCAGTGTATCATTGAAAATACCTTATGATATAACGTATTATGCAGTGTATCATTGAAAATACCATATAATATATGGTAATTTGTAGTGTATCAATGGAAATACCTTATAATATAACGTAATATGCAGTGTATCATTGAAAATACCTTATAATATACCATAATATGCAGTTTATCATTGAAAATACCTTATAATATAACGTAATATGCAGTGTACCATTGAAAATACCTTATAATATATAGTAGTTTATCATTGAAAATACCTTATAATATAACGTAATATGCAGTGTATCATTGAAAATAGCTTATAATATAACGTAATATGCAGTGTGTCATCGAAAATACCTTATAATATAACGTAATATGCAGTGTATCATTGAAAATACCTTATAATATATCATAATATGCAGTGTATCATTGAAAATACCATATAATATATCGTAATATGCAGTGTATCATTGCAAATACCTTATAATATAACGTAATATACAGTGTGTCATTGAAAATACCTTATAATATAACGTCATATGCAGTGTATCATTGAAAATACCTTATGATGTATAGTAGTTTACAATTGAAAATACCATATAATATAACGTAATATGCAGTGCATCATTGAAAATACCTTATAATATTACGTAATATGGAGTGTATCATTGAAAATACCTTATAATATAACGTTATATGCAGTGTATCATTGAAAATACCTTATAATATAACGTAATATGCAGTGTATCATTGAAAATACCGTATAATATTTAGTAGTTTATCATTGAAAATACCTTATAATATAACGTAATATGTAGTGTATCATTGAAAATACCTTATAATATAACGTAATATGCAGTGTATCATTGAAAATACCTTATAATATAACGTAATATGCAGTGTATCTTTGAAAATACCTTATAATATACCATAATATGCAGTTTATCATTGAAAATACCTTATAATATAACGTAATATGCAGTGTATCATTGAAAATACCTTATAATATATAGTAGTTTATCATTGAAAATACCTTATATTATAAAGTAATATGCAGTGTATCATTGAAAATACCTTATAATATATAGTAGTTTATCATTGAAAATACCTTATAATATAACGTAATATGCAGTGTATCATTGAAAATACCTTATAATATATCATAATATGCAGTGTATCATTGAAAATACCATATAATATATGGTAATTTGTAGTGTATCAATGAAAATACCTTATAATATAACGTAATATGCAGTGTATCATTGAAAATACCTTATAATATATCATAATATGCAGTGTATCATTGAAAATACCATATAATATATCGTAATATGCAGTGTATCATTGCAAATACCTTATAATATAACGTAATATACAGTGTGTCATTGAAAATACCTTATAATATAACGTCATATGCAGTGTATCATTGAAAATACCTTATGATGTATAGTAGTTTACAATTGAAAATACCATATAATATAACGTAATATGCAGTGCATCATTGAAAATACCTTATAATATTACGTAATATGGAGTGTATCATTGAAAATACCTTATAATATAACGTTATATGCAGTGTATCATTGAAAATACCTTATAATATAACGTAATATGCAGTGTATCATTGAAAATACCGTATAATATTTAGTAGTTTATCATTGAAAATACCTTATAATATAACGTAATATGTAGTGTATAATTGAAAATACCTTATAATATAACGTAATATGCAGTGTATCGTTGAAAATACCTTATAATATATAGTAGCTTATCATTGAAAATACCTTATAATATATAGTAGTTTATCATTGAAAATACCTTATAATATAACGTAATATGCAGTGTATCATTGAAAATACCTTATGGTATAACGTATTATGGAGTGTATCATTGAAAATACCATATAATATATCGTAATATGCAGTGTATCATTGAAAATACCTTATAATATAACGTAATATGCAGTGTGTCATTGAAAATACCTTATATATTAATATAACGTAATATGCAGTGTATCATTGAAAATACCTTATAATATACCATAATATGCAGTGTATCATTGAAAATACCTTATAATATAACGTAATATGCAGTGTATCATTGAAAATACCTTATAATATATGGTAATTTGTAGTGTATCAATGAAAATACCTTATAATATAACGTAATATACAGTGTATCATTGAAAATACCTTATAATATAACGTAGTATGCAGTGTAACATTGAAAACACCTTATAATATCACGTAATATGCAGTGTATCATTGAAAATACCTTATAATATATAGTAGTTTATCATTGAAAATACCTTATAATATAACGTAATATGCAGTGTATCATTGAAAATACCTTATAATATATCATAATATGCAGTTTATCATTGAAAATACCTTATAATATATGGTAATTTGTAGTGTATCAATGAAAATACCTTATAATATAACGTAATATGCAGTGTATCATTGAAAATACCTTATAATATAACGTAATATGCAGTGTATCATTGAAAATACCTTATGATATAACGTATTATGCAGTGTATCATTGAAAATACCTTATAATATATGGTAATTTGTAGTGTATCATTGAAAATACCGTATAATATTTAGTAGTTTATCATTGAAAATACCTTATAATATAACGTAATATGTAGTGTATAATTGAAAATACCTTATAATATAACGTAATATGCAGTGTATCGTTGAAAATACCTTATAATATAACGTAATATGCAGTGTATCATTGAAAATACCTTATGATATAACGTATTATGCAGTGTATCATTGAAAATACCTTATAATATATGGTAATTTGTAGTGTATCATTGAAAATACCGTATAATATTTAGTAGTTTATCATTGAAAATACCTTATAATATAACGTAATATGTAGTGTATCATTGAAAATACCTTATAATATAACGTAATATGCAGTGTATCATTGAAAATACCTTATAATATAACGTAATATGCAGTGTATCTTTGAAAATACCTTATAATATATAGTAGTTTACCATTGAAAAAGCTTATAATATAACGTAATATGCAGTGTATCGTTGAAAATACCTTATAATATATAGTAGCTTATCATTGAAAATACCTTATAATATATAGTAGTTTATCATTGAAAATACCTTATAATATAACGTAATATGCAGTGTATCATTGAAAATACCTTATGATATAACGTATTATGGAGTGTATCATTGAAAATACCATATAATATATCGTAATATGCAGTGTATCATTGAAAATACCTTATAATATAACGTAATATGCAGTGTGTCATTGAAAATACCTTATATATTAATATAACGTAATATGCAGTGTATCATTGAAAATACCTTATAATATACCATAATATGCAGTGTATCATTGAAAATACCTTATAATATAACGTAATATGCAGTGTATCATTGAAAATACCTTATAATATATCATAATATGCAGTTTATCATTGAAAATACCTTATAATATATGGTAATTTGTAGTGTATCAATGAAAATACCTTATAATATAACGTAATATGCAGTGTATCGTTGAAAATACCTTATAATATAACGTAATATGCAGTGTATCATTGAAAATACCTTATGATATAACGTATTATGCAGTGTATCATTGAAAATACCTTATAATATATGGTAATTTGTAGTGTATCAATGTAAATACCTTATAATATAACGTAATATGCAGTGTATCATTGAAAATACCTTATAATATATCATAATATGCAGTGTATCATTGAAAATACCATATAATATATCGTAATATGCAGTGTATCATTGAAAATACCTTATAATATAACGTAATATGCAGTGTGTCATTGAAAATACCTTATATATTAATATAACGTAATATGCAGTGTATCATTGAAAATACCTTATAATATACCATAATATGCAGTTTATCATTGAAAATACCTTATAATATAACGTAATATGCAGTGTATCATTGAAAATACCTTATAATATATGGTAATTTGTAGTGTATCAATGAAAATACCTTATAATATAACGTAATATACAGTGTATCATTGAAAATACCTTATAATATAACGTAGTATGCAGTGTAACATTGAAAACACCTTATAATATCACGTAATATGCAGTGTATCATTGAAAATACCTTATAATATATAGTAGTTTATCATTGAAAATACCTTATAATATAACGTAATATGCAGTGTATCATTGAAAATACCTTATAATATATCATAATATGCAGTTTATCATTGAAAATACCTTATAATATATGGTAATTTGTAGTGTATCAATGAAAATACCTTATAATATAACGTAACATGCAGTGTATCGTTGAAAATACCTTATAATATAACGTAATATGCAGTGTATCATTGAAAATACCTTATGATATAACGTATTATGCAGTGTATCATTGAAAATACCTTATAATATATGGTAATTTGTAGTGTATCAATGTAAATACCTTATAATATAACGTAATATGCAGTGTATCATTGAAAATACCTTATAATATATCATAATATGCAGTCTATCATTGAAAATACCATATAATATAATCTAAATGCAGAGTATCATTGGAAATACATTATAATATAACGTAATATGCAGTGAATCATTGAAAATACCTTATAATATATAGTAATTTGTAGTTTATCAGTATAAATACCGTATAGTATAACTTAATATGCAGTGTATCTCTGAAAATACCTTATAAAATAACGTGATATGCAGTCTATCATCGAAAATACCTTATAATATAACGTAATATGCAGTGTATCATTGAAAATACCTTATAATATAACGTAATATGCAGTGTATCATTGAAAATAGCTTATAATATAACGTAATATGCAGTGTGTCATCGAAAATACCTTATAATATAACGTAATATGCAGTGTATCATTGAAAATACCTTATAATATATCATAATATGCAGTGTATCATTGAAAATACCATATAATATATCGTAATATACAGTGTATCATTGCAAATACCTTATAATATAACGTAATATGCAGTGTGTCATTGAAATTACCTTATAATATAACGTCATATGCAGTGTATCATTGAAAATACCTTATGATATATAGTAGTTTACAATTGAAAATACCATATAATATAACGTAATATGCAGTGTATCATTGAAAATACCTTATAATATTACGTAATATGGAGTGTATCATTGAAAATACCTTATAATATAACGTTATATGCAGTGTATCATTGAAAATACCTTATAATATAACGTAATATGCAGTGTATCATTGAAAATACCGTATAATATTTAGTAGTTTATCATTGAAAATACCTTATAATATAACGTAATATGTAGTGTATCATTGAAAATACCTTATAATATAACGTAATATGCAGTGTATCATTGAAAATACCTTATAATATAACGTAATATGCAGTGTATCTTTGAAAATACCTTATAATATACCATAATATGCAGTTTATCATTGAAAATACCTTATAATATAACGTAATATGCAGTGTATCATTGAAAATACCTTATAATATATAGTAGTTTATCATTGAAAATACCTTATAATATAAAGTAATATGCAGTGTATCATTGAAAATACCTTATAATATATAGTAGTTTATCATTGAAAATACCTTATAATATAACGTAATATGCAGTGTATCATTCAAAATACCGTATAATATATCATAATATGCAGTTTATCATTGAAAATACATTATAATATATGGTAATTTGTAGTGTATCAATGAAAATACCTTATAATATAACGTAATATGCAGTGTATCGTTGAAAATACCTTATAATATATCATAATATGCAGTCTATCATTGAAAATACCATATAATATAATCTAAATGCAGAGTATCATTGGAAATACATTATAATATAACGTAATATGCAGTGTATCATTGAAAATACCTTATGATATAACGTATTATGCAGTGTATCATTGAAAATACCTTATAATATATGGTAATTTGTAGTGTATCAATGTACATACCTTATAATATAACGTAATATGCAGTGTATCATTGAAAATACCTTATAATATATCATAATATGCAGTGTATCATTGAAAATACCATATAATATATCGTAATATGCAGTGTATCATTGAAAATACCTTATAATATAACGTAATATGCAGTGTGTCATTGAAAATACCTTATATATTAATATAACGTAATATGCAGTGTATCATTGAAAATACCTTATAATATACCATAATATGCAGTGTATCATTGAAAATACCTTATAATATAACGTAATATGCAGTGTATCATTGAAAATACCTTATAATATATGGTAATTTGTAGTGTATCAATGAAAATACCTTATAATATAACGTAATATACAGTGTATCATTGAAAATACCTTATAATATAACGTAGTATGCAGTGTAACATTGAAAACACCTTATAATATCACGTAATATGCAGTGTATCATTGAAAATACCATATAATATATAGTAGTTTATCATTGAAAATACCTTATAATATAACGTAATATGCAGTGTATCATTGAAAATACCTTATAATATATCATAATATGCAGTTTATCATTGAAAATACCTTATAATATATGGTAATTTGTAGTGTATCAATGAAAATACCTTATAATATAACGTAACATGCAGTGTATCGTTGAAAATACCTTATAATATAACGTAATATGCAGTGTATCATTGAAAATACCTTATGATATAACGTATTATGCAGTGTATCATTGAAAATACCTTATAATATATGGTAATTTGTAGTGTATCAATGTAAATACCTTATAATATAACGTAATATGCAGTGTATCATTGAAAATACCTTATAATATATCATAATATGCAGTCTATCATTGAAAATACCATATAATATAATCTAAATGCAGAGTATCATTGGAAATACATTATAATATAACGTAATATGCAGTGAATCATTGAAAATACCTTATAATATATAGTAATTTGTAGTTTATCAGTATAAATACCGTATAGTATAACTTAATATGCAGTGTATCTCTGAAAATACCTTATAAAATAACGTGATATGCAGTCTATCATCGAAAATACCTTATAATATAACGTAATATGCAGTGTATCATTGAAAATACCTTATAATATAACGTAATATGCAGTGTATCATTGAAAATAGCTTATAATATAACGTAATATGCAGTGTGTCATCGAAAATACCTTATAATATAACGTAATATGCAGTGTATCATTGAAAATACCTTATAATATATCATAATATGCAGTGTATCATTGAAAATACCATATAATATATCGTAATATACAGTGTATCATTGCAAATACCTTATAATATAACGTAATATGCAGTGTGTCATTGAAATTACCTTATAATATAACGTCATATGCAGTGTATCATTGAAAATACCTTATGATATATAGTAGTTTACAATTGAAAATACCACATAATATAACGTAATATGCAGTGTATCATTGAAAATACCTTATAATATTACGTAATATGGAGTGTATCATTGAAAATACCTTATAATATAACGTTATATGCAGTGTATCATTGAAAATACCTTATAATATAACGTAATATGCAGTGTATCATTGAAAATACCGTATAATATTTAGTAGTTTATCATTGAAAATACCTTATAATATAACGTAATATGTAGTGTATCATTGAAAATACCTTATAATATAACGTAATATGCAGTGTATCATTGAAAATACCTTATAATATAACGTAATATGCAGTGTATCTTTGAAAATACCTTATAATATACCATAATATGGAGTTTATCATTGAAAATACCTTATAATATAACGTAATATGCAGTGTATCATTGAAAATACCTTATAATATATAGTAGTTTATCATTGAAAATACCTTATAATATAAAGTAATATGCAGTGTATCATTGAAAATACCTTATAATATATAGTAGTTTATCATTGAAAATACCTTATAATATAACGTAATATGCAGTGTATCATTCAAAATACCGTATAATATATCATAATATGCAGTTTATCATTGAAAATACATTATAATATATGGTAATTTGTAGTGTATCAATGAAAATACCTTATAATATAACGTAATATGCAGTGTATCGTTGAAAATACCTTATAATATAACGTAATATGCAGTGTATCATTGAAAATACCTTATGATATAACGTATTATGCAGTGTATCATTGAAAATACCATATAATATATGGTAATTTGTAGTGTATCAATGGAAATACCTTATAATATAACGTAATATGCAGTGTATCATTGAAAATACCTTATAATATACCATAATATGCAGTTTATCATTGAAAATACCTTATAATATAACGTAATATTCAGTGTACCATTGAAAATACCTTATAATATATAGTAGTTTATCATTGAAAATACCTTATAATATAACGTAATATGCAGTGTATCATTGAAAATAGCTTATAATATAACGTAATATGCAGTGTGTCATCGAAAATACCTTATAATATAACGTAATATGCAGTGTATCATTGAAAATACCTTATAATATATCATAATATGCAGTGTATCATTGAAAATACCATATAATATATCGTAATATGCAGTGTATCATTGCAAATACCTTATAATATAACGTAATATACAGTGTGTCATTGAAAATACCTTATAATATAACGTCATATGCAGTGTATCATTGAAAATACCTTATAATATAACGTAATATGCAGTGTATCATTGAAAATACCTTATAATATAACGTAATATGCAGTGTATCTTTGGAAATACCTTATAATATATAGTAGTTTACCATTGAAAAAGCTTATAATATAACGTAATATGCAGTGTATCGTTGAAAATACCTTATAATATATAGTAGCTTATCATTGAAAATACCTTATAATATATAGTAGTTTATCATTGAAAATACCTTATAATATAACGTAATATGCAGTGTATCATTGAAAATACCTTATGATATAACGTATTATGGAGTGTATCATTGGAAATACCATATAATATATCGTAATATGCAGTGTATCATTGAAAATACCTTATAATATAACGTAATATGCAGTGTGTCATTGAAAATACCTTATATATTAATATAACGTAATATGCAGTGTATCATTGAAAATACCTTATAATATACCATAATATGCAGTGTATCATTGAAAATACCTTATAATATAACGTAATATGCAGTGTATCATTGAAAATACCTTATAATATATGGTAATTTGTAGTGTATCAATGAAAATACCTTATAATATAACGTAATATACAGTGTATCATTGAAAATACCTTATAATATAACGTAGTATGCAGTGTAACATTGAAAACACCTTATAATATCACGTAATATGCAGTGTATCATTGAAAATACCTTATAATATATAGTAGTTTATCATTGAAAATACCTTATAATATAACGTAATATGCAGTGTATCATTGAAAATACCTTATAATATATCATAATATGCAGTTTATCATTGAAAATACCTTATAATATAGGGTAATTTGTAGTGTATCAATGAAAATACCTTATAATATAACGTAATATGCAGTGTATCGTTGAAAATACCTTATAATATAACGTAATATGCAGTGTATCATTGAAAATACCTTATGATATAACGTATTATGCAGTGTATCATTGAAAATACCTTATAATATATGGTAATTTGTAGTGTATCAATGTAAATACCTTATAATATAACGTAATATGCAGTGTATCATTGAAAATACCTTATAATATATCATAATATGCAGTCTATCATTGAAAATACCATATAATATAATCTAAATGCAGAGTATCATTGGAAATACATTATAATATAACGTAATATGCAGTGAATCATTGAAAATACCTTATAATATATAGTAATTTGTAGTTTATCAGTATAAATACCGTATAGTATAACTTAATATGCAGTGTATCTCTGAAAATACCTTATAAAATAACGTGATATGCAGTCTATCATCGAAAATACCTTATAATATAACGTAATATGCAGTGTATCATTGAAAATACCTTATAATATAACGTAATATGCAGTGTGTCATTGAAAATACCTTATAATATAACGTAATATGCAGTGTATCATTGAAAATAGCTTATAATATAACGTAATATGCAGTGTGTCATCGAAAATACCTTATAATATAACGTAATATGCAGTGTATCATTGAAAATACCTTATAATATATCATAATATGCAGTGTATCATTGAAAATACCATATAATATATCGTAATATACAGTGTATCATTGCAAATACCTTATAATACAACGTAATATGCAGTGTGTCATTGAAATTACCTTATAATATAACGTCATATGCAGTGTATCATTGAAAATACCTTATGATATATAGTAGTTTACAATTGAAAATACCATATAATATAACGTAATATGCAGTGTATCATTGAAAATACCTTATAATATTACGTAATATGGAGTGTATCATTGAAAATACCTTATAATATAACGTTATATGCAGTGTATCATTGAAAATACCTTATAATATAACGTAATATGCAGTGTATCATTGAAAATACCGTATAATATTTAGTAGTTTATCATTGAAAATACCTTGTAATATAACGTAATATGTAGTGTATCATTGAAAATACCTTATAATATAACGTAATATGCAGTGTATCATTGAAAATACCTTATAATATAACGTAATATGCAGTGTATCTTTGAAAATACCTTATAATATACCATAATATGCAGTTTATCATTGAAAATACCTTATAATATAACGTAATATGCAGTGTATCATTGAAAATACCTTATAATATATAGTAGTTTATCATTGAAAATACCTTATAATATAAAGTAATATGCAGTGTATCATTGAAAATACCTTATAATATATAGTAGTTTATCATTGAAAATACCTTATAATATAACGTAATATGCAGTGTATCATTCAAAATACCTTATAATATATCATAATATGCAGTTTATCATTGAAAATACATTATAATATATGGTAATTTGTAGTGTATCAATGAAAATACCTTATAATATAACGTAATATGCAGTGTATCGTTGAAAATACCTTATAATATAACGTAATATGCAGTGTATCATTGAAAATACCTTATGATATAACGTATTATGCAGTGTATCATTGAAAATACCATATAATATATGGTAATTTGTAGTGTATCAATGGAAATACCTTATAATATAACGTAATATGCAGTGTATCATTGAAAATACCTTATAATATACCATAATATGCAGTTTATCATTGAAAATACCTTATAATATAACGTAATATTCAGTGTACCATTGAAAATACCTTATAATATATAGTAGTTTATCATTGAAAATACCTTATAATATAACGTAATATGCAGTGTATCATTGAAAATAGCTTATAATATAACGTAATATGCAGTGTGTCATCGAAAATACCTTATAATATAACGTAATATGCAGTGTATCATTGAAAATACCTTATAATATATCATAATATGCAGTGTATCATTGAAAATACCATATAATATATCGTAATATGCAGTGTATCATTGCAAATACCTTATAATATAACGTAATATACAGTGTGTCATTGAAAATACCTTATAATATAACGTCATATGCAGTGTATCATTGAAAATACCTTATGATGTATAGTAGTTTACAATTGAAAATACCATATAATATAACGTAATATGCAGTGCATCATTGAAAATACCTTATAATATTACGTAATATGGAGTGTATCATTGAAAATACCTTATAATATAACGTTATATGCAGTGTATCATTGAAAATACCTTATAATATAACGTAATATGCAGTGTATCATTGAAAATACCGTATAATATTTAGTAGTTTATCATTGAAAATACCTTATAATATAACGTAATATGTAGTGTATCATTGAAAATACCTTATAATATAACGTAATATGCAGTGTATCATTGAAAATACCTTATAATATAACGTAATATGCAGTGTATCTTTGAAAATACCTTATAATATACCATAATATGCAGTTTATCATTGAAAATACCTTATAATATAACGTAATATGCAGTGTATCATTGAAAATACCTTATAATATATAGTAGTTTATCATTGAAAATACCTTATAATATAACGTAATATGCAGTGTACCATTGAAAATACCTTATAATATATAGTAGTTTATCATTGAAAATACCTTATAATATAACGTAATATGCAGTGTATCATTGAAAATACCTTATAATATAACGTAATATGCAGTGTGTCATCGAAAATACCTTATAATATAACGTAATATGCAGTGTATCATTGAAAATACCTTATAATATATCATAATATGCAGTGTATCATTGAAAATACCATATAATATATCGTAATATGCAGTGTATCATTGCAAATACCTTATAATATAACGTAATATACAGTGTGTCATTGAAAATACCTTATAATATAACGTCATATGCAGTGTATCATTGAAAATACCTTATGATGTATAGTAGTTTACAATTGAAAATACCATATAATATAACGTAATATGCAGTGCATCATTGAAAATACCTTATAATATTACGTAATATGGAGTGTATCATTGAAAATACCTTATAATATAACGTTATATGCAGTGTATCATTGAAAATACCTTATAATATAACGTAATATGCAGTGTATCATTGAAAATACCGTATAATATTTAGTAGTTTATCATTGAAAATACCTTATAATATAACGTAATATGTAGTGTATCATTGAAAATACCTTATAATATAACGTAATATGCAGTGTATCATTGAAAATACCTTATAATATAACGTAATATGCAGTGTATCTTTGAAAATACCTTATAATATACCATAATATGCAGTTTATCATTGAAAATACCTTATAATATAACGTAATATGCAGTGTATCATTGAAAATACCTTATAATATATAGTAGTTTATCATTGAAAATACCTTATAATATAACGTAATATGCAGTGTACCATTGAAAATACCTTATAATATATAGTAGTTTATCATTGAAAATACCTTATAATATAACGTAATATGCAGTGTATCATTGAAAATACCTTATAATATAACGTAATATGCAGTGTGTCATCGAAAATACCTTATAATATAACGTAATATGCAGTGTATCATTGAAAATACCTTATAATATATCATAATATGCAGTGTATCATTGAAAATACCATATAATATATCGTAATATGCAGTGTATCATTGCAAATACCTTATAATATAACGTAATATACAGTGTGTCATTGAAAATACCTTATAATATAACGTCATATGCAGTGTATCATTGAAAATACCTTATGATGTATAGTAGTTTACAATTGAAAATACCATATAATATAACGTAATATGCAGTGCATCATTGAAAATACCTTATAATATTACGTAATATGGAGTGTATCATTGAAAATACCTTATAATATAACGTTATATGCAGTGTATCATTGAAAATACCTTATAATATAACGTAATATGCAGTGTATCATTGAAAATACCGTAAAATATTTAGTAGTTTATCATTGAAAATACCTTATAATATAACGTAATATGTAGTGTATCATTGAAAATACCTTATAATATAACGTAATATGCAGTGTATCATTGAAAATACCTTATAATATAACGTAATATGCAGTGTATCTTTGAAAATACCTTATAATATATAGTAGTTTACCATTGAAAAAGCTTATAATATAACGTAATATGCAGTGTATCGTTGAAAATACCTTATAATATATAGTAGCTTATCATTGAAAATACCTTATAATATATAGTAGTTTATCAGTGAAAATACCTTATAATATAACGTAATATGCAGTGTATCATTGAAAATACCTTATGATATAACGTATTATGGAGTGTATCATTGAAAATACCATATAATATATCGTAATATGCAGTGTATCATTGAAAATACCTTATAATATACCATAATATGCAGTTTATCATTGAAAATACCTTATAATATAACGTAATATTCAGTGTACCATTGAAAATACCTTATAATATATAGTAGTTTATCATTGAAAATACCTTATAATATAACGTAATATGCAGTGTATCATTGAAAATAGCTTATAATATAACGTAATATGCAGTGTGTCATCGAAAATACCTTATAATATAACGTAATATGCAGTGTATCATTGAAAATACCTTATAATATATCATAATATGCAGTGTATCATTGAAAATACCATATAATATATCGTAATATGCAGTGTATCATTGCAAATACCTTATAATATAACGTAATATACAGTGTGTCATTGAAAATACCTTATAATATAACGTCATATGCAGTGTATCATTGAAAATACCTTATGATGTATAGTAGTTTACAATTGAAAATACCATATAATATAACGTAATATGCAGTGCATCATTGAAAATACCTTATAATATTACGTAATATGGAGTGTATCATTGAAAATACCTTATAATATAACGTTATATGCAGTGTATCATTGAAAATACCTTATAATATAACGTAATATGCAGTGTATCATTGAAAATACCGTATAATATTTAGTAGTTTATCATTGAAAATACCTTATAATATAACGTAATATGTAGTGTATCATTGAAAATACCTTATAATATAACGTAATATGCAGTGTATCATTGAAAATACCTTATAATATAACGTAATATGCAGTGTATCTTTGAAAATACCTTATAATATACCATAATATGCAGTGTATCATTGAAAATTCCTTATAATATAACGTAATATGCAGTGTATCATTGAAAATACCTTATAATATATAGTAGTTTATCATTGAAAATACCTTATAATATAACGTAATATGCAGTGTACCATTGAAAATACCTTATAATATATAGTAGTTTATCATTGAAAATACCTTATAATATAACGTAATATGCAGTGTATCATTGAAAATACCTTATGATGTATAGTAGTTTACAATTGAAAATACCATATAATATAACGTAATATGCAGTGCATCATTGAAAATACCTTATAATATTACGTAATATGGAGTGTATCATTGAAAATACCTTATAATATAACGTTATATGCAGTGTATCATTGAAAATACCTTATAATATAACGTAATATGCAGTGTATCATTGAAAATACCGTATAATATTTAGTAGTTTATCATTGAAAATACCTTATAATATAACGTAATATGTAGTGTATCATTGAAAATACCTTATAATATAACGTAATATGCAGTGTATCATTGAAAATACCTTATAATATAACGTAATATGCAGTGTATCATTGAAAATACCTTATAATATACCATAATATGCAGTTTATCATTGAAAATACCTTATAATATAACGTAATATGCAGTGTATCATTGAAAATACCTTATAATATATAGTAGTTTATCATTGAAAATACCTTATAATATAACGTAATATGCAGTGTATCATTGAAAATACCTTATAATATATAGTAGTTTATCATTGAAAATACCTTATAATATAACGTAATATGCAGTGTATCATTGAAAATACCGTATAATATTTAGTAGTTTATCATTGAAAATACCTTATAATATAACGTAATATGTAGTGTATCATTGAAAATACCTTATAATATAACGTAATATGCAGTGTATCATTGAAAATACCTTATAATATAACGTAATATGCAGTGTATCTTTGAAAATACCTTATAATATACCATAATATGCAGTTTATCATTGAAAATACCTTATAATATAACGTAATATGCAGTGTATCATTGAAAATACCTTATAATATATAGTAGTTTATCATTGAAAATACCTTATAATATAACGTAATATGCAGTGTACCATTGAAAATACCTTATAATATATAGTAGTTTATCATTGAAAATACCTTATAATATAACGTCATATGCAGTGTATCATTGAAAATACCTTATGATGTATAGTAGTTTACAATTGAAAATACCATATAATATAACGTAATATGCAGTGCATCATTGAAAATACCTTATAATATTACGTAATATGGAGTGTATCATTGAAAATACCTTATAATATAACGTTATATGCAGTGTATCATTGAAAATACCTTATAATATAACGTAATATGCAGTGTATCATTGAAAATACCGTATAATATTTAGTAGTTTATCATTGAAAATACCTTATAATATAACGTAATATGTAGTGTATCATTGAAAATACCTTATAATATAACGTAATATGCAGTGTATCATTGAAAATACCTTATAATATAACGTAATATGCAGTGTATCTTTGAAAATACCTTATAATATACCATAATATGCAGTTTATCATTGAAAATACCTTATAATATAACGTAATATGCAGTGTATCATTGAAAATACCTTATAATATATAGTAGTTTATCATTGAAAATACCTTATAATATAACGTAATATGCAGTGTACCATTGAAAATACCTTATAATATATAGTAGTTTATCATTGAAAATACCTTATAATATAACGTCATATGCAGTGTATCATTGAAAATACCTTATGATGTATAGTAGTTTACAATTGAAAATACCATATAATATAACGTAATATGCAGTGCATCATTGAAAATACCTTATAATATTACGTAATATGGAGTGTATCATTGAAAATACCTTATAATATAACGTTATATGCAGTGTATCATTGAAAATACCTTATAATATAACGTAATATGCAGTGTATCATTGAAAATACCGTATAATATTTAGTAGTTTATCATTGAAAATACCTTATAATATAACGTAATATGTAGTGTATCATTGAAAATACCTTATAATATAACGTAATATGCAGTGTATCATTGAAAATACCTTATAATATAACGTAATATGCAGTGTATCTTTGAAAATACCTTATAATATACCATAATATGCAGTTTATCATTGAAAATACCTTATAATATAACGTAATATGCAGTGTATCATTGAAAATACCTTATAATATATAGTAGTTTATCATTGAAAATACCTTATAATATAACGTAATATGCAGTGTACCATTGAAAATACCTTATAATATATAGTAGTTTATCATTGAAAATACCTTATAATATAACGTCATATGCAGTGTATCATTGAAAATACCTTATGATGTATAGTAGTTTACAATTGAAAATACCATATAATATAACGTAATATGCAGTGCATCATTGAAAATACCTTATAATATTACGTAATATGGAGTGTATCATTGAAAATACCTTATAATATAACGTAATATGCAGTGTATCATTGAAAATACCTTATAATATAACGTAATATGCAGTGTATCATTGAAAATACCGTATAATATTTAGTAGTTTATCATTGAAAATACCTTATAATATAACGTAATATGCAGTGTATCATTGAAAATACCTTATAATATAACGTAATATGCAGTGTATCATTGAAAATACCTTATAATATAACGTAATATGCAGTGTATCTTTGAAAATACCTTATAATATACCATAATATGCAGTTTATCATTGAAAATACCTTATAATATAACGTAATATGCAGTGTATCATTGAAAATACCTTATAATATATAGTAGTTTATCATTGAAAATACCTTATAATATAACGTCATATGCAGTGTATCATTGAAAATACCTTATGATGTATAGTAGTTTACAATTGAAAATACCATATAATATAACGTAATATGCAGTGCATCATTGAAAATACCTTATAATATTACGTAATATGGAGTGTATCATTGAAAATACCTTATAATATAACGTTATATGCAGTGTATCATTGAAAATACCTTATAATATAACGTAATATGCAGTGTATCATTGAAAATACCGTATAATATTTAGTAGTTTATCATTGAAAATACCTTATAATATAACGTAATATGTAGTGTATCATTGAAAATACCTTATAATATAACGTAATATGCAGTGTATCATTGAAAATACCTTAGAATATAACGTAATATGCAGTGTATCTTTGAAAATACCTTATAATATACCATAATATGCAGTTTATCATTGAAAATACCTTATAATATAACGTAATATGCAGTGTATCATTGAAAATACCTTATAATATATAGTAGTTTATCATTGAAAATACCTTATAATATAACGTAATATGCAGTGTATCATTGAAAATACCTTATAATATATAGTAGTTTATCATTGAAAATACCTTATAATATAACGTAATATGCAGTGTATCATTGAAAATACCGTATAATATTTAGTAGTTTATCATTGAAAATACCTTATAATATAACGTAATATGTAGTGTATCATTGAAAATACCTTATAATATAACGTAATATGCAGTGTATCATTGAAAATACCTTATAATATAACGTAATATGCAGTGTATCATTGAAAATACCTTATAATATACCATAATATGCAGTTTATCATTGAAAATACCTTATAATATAACGTAATATGCAGTGTATCATTGAAAACACCTTATAATATATAGTAGTTTATCATTGAAAATACCTTATAATATAACGTAATATGCAGTGTACCATTGAAAATACCTTATAATATATAGTAGTTTACCATTGAAAATACCTTATAATATAACGTCATATGCAGTGTATCATTGAAAATACCTTATGATGTATAGTAGTTTACAATTGAAAATACCATATAATATAACGTAATATGCAGTGCATCATTGAAAATACCTTATAATATTACGTAATATGGAGTGTATCATTGAAAATACCTTATAATATAACGTTATATGCAGTGTATCATTGAAAATACCTTATAATATAACGTAATATGCAGTGTATCATTGAAAATACCGTATAATATTTAGTAGTTTATCATTGAAAATACCTTATAATATAACGTAATATGTAGTGTATCATTGAAAATACCTTATAATATAACGTAATATGCAGTGTATCATTGAAAATACCTTATAATATAACGTAATATGCAGTGTATCTTTGAAAATACCTTATAATATACCATAATATGCAGTTTATCATTGAAAATACCTTATAATATAACGTAATATGCAGTGTATCATTGAAAATACCTTATAATATATAGTAGTTTATCATTGAAAATACCTTATAATATAACGTAATATGCAGTGTACCATTGAAAATACCTTATAATATATAGTAGTTTATCATTGAAAATACCTTATAATATAACGTCATATGCAGTGTATCATTGAAAATACCTTATGATGTATAGTAGTTTACAATTGAAAATACCATATAATATAACGTAATATGCAGTGCATCATTGAAAATACCTTATAATATTACGTAATATGGAGTGTATCATTGAAAATACCTTATAATATAACGTTATATGCAGTGTATCATTGAAAATACCTTATAATATAACGTAATATGCAGTGTATCATTGAAAATACCGTATAATATTTAGTAGTTTATCATTGAAAATACCTTATAATATAACGTAATATGTAGTGTATCATTGAAAATACCTTATAATATAACGTAATATGCAGTGTATCATTGAAAATACCTTATAATATAACGTAATATGCAGTGTATCATTGAAAATACCTTATAATATACCATAATATGCAGTTTATCATTGAAAATACCTTATAATATAACGTAATATGCAGTGTATCATTGAAAATACCTTATAATATATAGTAGTTTATCATTGAAAATACCTTATAATATAACGTAATATGCAGTGTACCATTGAAAATACCTTATAATATATAGTAGTTTATCATTGAAAATACCTTATAATATAACGTCATATGCAGTGTATCATTGAAAATACCTTATGATGTATAGTAGTTTACAATTGAAAATACCATATAATATAACGTAATATGCAGTGCATCATTGAAAATACCTTATAATATTACGTAATATGGAGTGTATCATTGAAAATACCTTATAATATAACGTTATATGCAGTGTATCATTGAAAATACCTTATAATATAACGTAATATGCAGTGTATCATTGAAAATACCGTATAATATTTAGTAGTTTATCATTGAAAATACCTTATAATATAACGTAATATGTAGTGTATCATTGAAAATACCTTATAATATAACGTAATATGCAGTGTATCATTGAAAATACCTTATAATATAACGTAATATGCAGTGTATCTTTGAAAATACCTTATAATATACCATAATATGCAGTTTATCATTGAAAATACCTTATAATATAACGTAATATGCAGTGTATCATTGAAAATACCTTATAATATATAGTAGTTTATCATTGAAAATACCTTATAATATAACGTAATATGCAGTGTATCATTGAAAATACCTTATAATATATAGTAGTTTATCATTGAAAATACCTTATAATATAAAGTAATATGCAGTGTACCATTGAAAATACCTTATAATATATAGTAGTTTATCATTGAAAATACCTTATAATATAACGTAATATGCAGTGTATCATTGAAAATAGCTTATAATATAACGTAATATGCAGTGTGTCATCGAAAATACCTTATAATATAACGTAATATGCAGTGTATCATTGAAAATACCTTATAATATATCATAATATGCAGTGTATCATTGAAAATACCATATAATATATCGTAATATGCAGTGTATCATTGCAAATACCTTATAATATAACGTAATATACAGTGTGTCATTGAAAATACCTTATAATATAACGTCATATGCAGTGTATCATTGAAAATACCTTATGATGTATAGTAGTTTACAATTGAAAATACCATATAATATAACGTAATATGCAGTGCATCATTGAAAATACCTTATAATATAACGTAATATGCAGTGTATCTTTGAAAATACCTTATAATATACCATAATATGCAGTTTATCATTGAAAATACCTTATAATATAACGTAATATGCAGTGTATCATTGAAAATACCTTATAATATATAGTAGTTTATCATTGAAAATACCTTATAATATAACGTAATATGCAGTGTATCATTGAAAATACCTTATAATATATAGTAGTTTATCATTGAAAATACCTTATAATATAACGTAATATGCAGTGTACCATTGAAAATACCTTATAATATATAGTAGTTTATCATTGAAAATACCTTATAATATAACGTAATATGCAGTGTATCATTGAAAATAGCTTATAATATAACGTAATATGCAGTGTGTCATCGAAAATACCTTATAATATAACGTAATATGCAGTGTATCATTGAAAATACCTTATAATATATCATAATATGCAGTTTATCATTGAAAATACCTTATAATATAACGTAATATGCAGTGTATCATTGAAAATACCTAATAATATATAGTAGTTTATCATTGAAAATACCTTATAATATAACGTAATATGCAGTGTACCATTGAAAATACCTTATAATATATAGTAGTTTATCATTGAAAATACCTTATAATATAACGTCATATGCAGTGTATCATTGAAAATACCTTATGATGTATAGTAGTTTACAATTGAAAATACCATATAATATAACGTAATATGCAGTGCATCATTGAAAATACCTTATAATATAACGTAATATGCAGTGTATCATTGAAAATACCTTATAATATAACGTAATATGCAGTGTATCATTGAAAATACCTTATAATATAACGTAATATGCAGTGTATCATTGAAAATACCGTATAATATTTAGTAGTTTATCATTGAAAATACCTTATAATATAACGTAATATGTAGTGTATCATTGAAAATACCTTATAATATAACGTAATATGCAGTGTATCATTGAAAATACCTTATAATATAACGTAATATGCAGTGTATCTTTGAAAATACCTTATAATATATAGTAGTTTACCATTGAAAAAGCTTATAATATAACGTAATATGCAGTGTATCGTTGAAAATACCTTATAATATATAGTAGCTTATCATTGAAAATACCTTATAATATATAGTAGTTTATCATTGAAAATACCTTATAATATAACGTAATATGCAGTGTATCATTGAAAATACCTTATGATATAACGTATTATGCAGTGTATCATTGAAAGTACCATATAATATATCGTAATATGCAGTGTATCATTGAAAATACCTTATAATATAACGTAATATGCAGTGTGTCATTGAAAATACCTTATATATTAATATAACGTAATATGCAGTGTATCATTGAAAATACCTTATAATATATCATAATATGCAGTGTATCATTGAAAATACCTTATAATATAACGTAATATGCAGTGTATCATTGAAAATACCTTATAATATATGGTAATTTGTAGTGTATCAATGAAAATACCTTATAATATAACGTAATATACAGTGTATCATTGAAAATACCTTATAATATAACGTAGTATGCAGTGTAACATTGAAAACACCTTATAATATCACGTAATATGCAGTGTATCATTGAAAATACCTTATAATATATAGTAGTTTATCATTGAAAATACCTTATAATATAACGTAATATGCAGTGTATCATTGAAAATACCTTATAATATATCATAATATGCAGTTTATCATTGAAAATACCTTATAATATATGGTAATTTGTAGTGTATCAATGAAAATACCTTATAATATAACGTAATATGCAGTGTATCGTTGAAAATACCTTATAATATAACGTAATATGCAGTGTATCAATGAAAATACCTTATGATATAACGTATTATGCAGTGTATCATTGAAAATACCTTATAATATATGGTAATTTGTAGTGTATCAATGAAAATACCTTATAATATAACGTAATATGCAGTGTATCATTGAAAATACCTTATAATATATCATAATATGAAGTGTATCATTGAAAATACCATATAATATAACGTAATATGCAGTGTATCATTGAAAATACCTTATAATATAACGTAATATGCAGTGTGTCATTGAAAATACCTTATATATTAATATAACGTAATATGCAGTGTATCATTGAAAATACCTTATAATATACCATAATATGCAGTGTATCATTGAAAATACCTTATAATATAACGTAATATGCAGTGTATCATTGAAAATACCTTATAATATATGGTAATTTGTAGTGTATCAATGAAAATACCTTATAATATAACGTAATATACAGTGTATCATTGAAAATACCTTATAATATAACGTAGTATGCAGTGTAACATTGAAAACACCTTATAATATCACGTAATATGCAGTGTATCCTTGAAAATACCTTATAATATATAGTAGTTTATCATTGAAAATACCTTATAATATAACGTAATATGCAGTGTATCATTGAAAATACCTTATAATATATCATAATATGCAGTTTATCATTGAAAATACCTTATAATATATGGTAATTAGTAGTTTATCATTGAAAATACCTTATAATATAACGTAATATGTAGTGTATAATTGAAAATACCTTATAATATAACGTAATATGCAGTGTATCATTGAAAATACCTTATGATGTATAGTAGTTTACAATTGAAAATACCATATAATATAACGTAATATGCAGTGTATCATTGAAAATACCTTATAATATTACGTAATATGGAGTGTATCATTGAAAATACCTTATAATATAACGTTATATGCAGTGTATCATTGAAAATACCTTATAATATAACGTAATATGCAGTGTATCATTGAAAATACCTTATGATATAACGTATTATGGAGTGTATCATTGAAAATACCATATAATATATCGTAATATGCAGTGTATCATTGAAAATACCTTATAATATAACGTAATATGCAGTGTGTCATTGAAAATACCTTATATATTAATATAACGTAATATGCAGTGTATCATTGAAAATACCTTATAATATAACGTAATATTCAGTGTACCATTGAAAATACCTTATAATATATAGTAGTTTATCATTGAAAATACCTTATAATATAACGTAATATGCAGTGTATCATTGAAAATAGCTTATAATATAACGTAATATGCAGTGTGTCATCGAAAATACCTTATAATATAACGTAATATGCAGTGTATCATTGAAAATACCTTATAATATATCATAATATGCAGTGTATCATTGAAAATACCATATAATATATCGTAATATGCAGTGTATCATTGCAAATACCTTATAATATAACGTAATATACAGTGTGTCATTGAAAATACTTTATAATATAACGTCATATGCAGTGTATCATTGAAAATACCTTATGATGTATAGTAGTTTACAATTGAAAATACCATATAATATAACGTAATATGCAGTGCATCATTGAAAATACCTTATAATATTACGTAATATGGAGTGTATCATTGAAAATACCTTATAATATAACGTTATATGCAGTGTATCATTGAAAATACCTTATAATATAACGTAATATTCAGTGTACCATTGAAAATACCTTATAATATATAGTAGTTTATCATTGAAAATACCTTATAATATAACGTAATATGCAGTGTATCATTGAAAATAGCTTATAATATAACGTAATATGCAGTGTGTCATCGAAAATACCTTATAATATAACGTAATATGCAGTGTATCATTGAAAATACCTTATAATATATCATAATATGCAGTGTATCATTGAAAATACCATATAATATATCGTAATATGCAGTGTATCATTGCAAATACCTTATAATATAACGTAATATACAGTGTGTCATTGAAAATACCTTATAATATAACGTCATATGCAGTGTATCATTGAAAATACCTTATGATGTATAGTAGTTTACAATTGAAAATACCATATAATATAACGTAATATGCAGTGCATCATTGAAAATACCTTATAATATTACGTAATATGGAGTGTATCATTGAAAATACCTTATAATATAACGTTATATGCAGTGCATCATTGAAAATACCTTATAATATAACGTAATATGCAGTGTATCATTGAAAATACCGTATAATATTTAGTAGTTTATCATTGAAAATACCTTATAATATAACGTAATATGTAGTGTATCATTGAAAATACCTTATAATATAACGTAATATGCAGTGTATCATTGAAAATACCTTATAATATAACGTAATATGCAGTGTATCTTTGAAAATACCTTATAATATACCATAATATGCAGTTTATCATTGAAAATACCTTATAATATAACGTAATATGCAGTGTATCATTGAAAATACCTTATAATATATAGTAGTTTATCATTGAAAATACCTTATAATATAACGTAATATGCAGTGTACCATTGAAAATACCTTATAATATATAGTAGTTTATCATTGAAAATACCTTATAATATAACGTAATATGCAGTGTATCATTGAAAATACCTTATAATATAACGTAATATGCAGTGTGTCATCGAAAATACCTTATAATATAACGTAATATGCAGTGTATCATTGAAAATACCTTATAATATATCATAATATGCAGTGTATCATTGAAAATACCATATAATATATCGTAATATGCAGTGTATCATTGCAAATACCTTATAATATAACGTAATATACAGTGTGTCATTGAAAATACCTTATAATATAACGTCATATGCAGTGTATCATTGAAAATACCTTATGATGTATAGTAGTTTACAATTGAAAATACCATATAATATAACGTAATATGCAGTGCATCATTGAAAATACCTTATAATATTACGTAATATGGAGTGTATCATTGAAAATACCTTATAATATAACGTTATATGCAGTGTATCATTGAAAATACCTTATAATATAACGTAATATGCAGTGTATCATTGAAAATACCGTATAATATTTAGTAGTTTATCATTGAAAATACCTTATAATATAACGTAATATGTAGTGTATCATTGAAAATACCTTATAATATAACGTAATATGCAGTGTATCATTGAAAATACCTTATAATATAACGTAATATGCAGTGTATCTTTGAAAATACCTTATAATATATAGTAGTTTACCATTGAAAAAGCTTATAATATAACGTAATATGCAGTGTATCGTTGAAAATACCTTATAATATATAGTAGCTTATCATTGAAAATACCTTATAATATATAGTAGTTTATCATTGAAAATACCTTATAATATAACGTAATATGCAGTGTATCATTGAAAATACCTTATGATATAACGTATTATGGAGTGTATCATTGAAAATACCATATAATATATCGTAATATGCAGTGTATCATTGAAAATACCTTATAATATAACGTAATATGCAGTGTGTCATTGAAAATACCTTATATATTAATATAACGTAATATGCAGTGTATCATTGAAAATACCTTATAATATACCATAATATGCAGTGTATCATTGAAAATACCTTATAATATAACGTAATATGCAGTGTATCATTGAAAATACCTTATAATATATGGTAATTTGTAGTGTATCAATGAAAATACCTTATAATATAACGTAATATACAGTGTATCATTGAAAATACCTTATAATATAACGTAGTATGCAGTGTAACATTGAAAACACCTTATAATATCACGTAATATGCAGTGTATCATTGAAAATACCTTATAATATATAGTAGTTTATCATTGAAAATACCTTATAATATAACGTAATATGCAGTGTATCATTGAAAATACCTTATAATATATCATAATATGCAGTTGATCATTGAAAATACCTTATAATATATGGTAATTTGTAGTGTATCAATGAAAATACCTTATAATATAACGTAATATGCAGTGTATCGTTGAAAATACCTTATAATATAACGTAATATGCAGTGTATCAATGAAAATACCTTATGATATAACGTATTATGCAGTGTATCATTGAAAATACCTTATAATATATGGTAATTTGTAGTGTATCATTGAAAATACCTTATAATATAACGTAATATGCAGTGTATCATTGAAAATACCTTATAATATATCATAATATGAAGTGTATCATTGAAAATACCATATAATATATCGTAATATGCAGTGTATCATTGAAAATACCTTATAATATAACGTAATATGCAGTGTGTCATTGAAAATACCTTATATATTAATATAACGTAATATGCAGTGTATCATTGAAAATACCTTATAATATACCATAATATGCAGTGTATCATTGAAAATACCTTATAATATAACGTAATATGCAGTGTATCATTGAAAATACCTTATAATATATGGTAATTTGTAGTGTATCAATGAAAATACCTTATAATATAACGTAATATACAGTGTATCATTGAAAATACCTTATAATATAACGTAGTATGCAGTGTAACATTGAAAACACCTTATAATATCACGTAATATGCAGTGTATCCTTGAAAATACCTTATAATATATAGTAGTTTATCATTGAAAATACCTTATAATATAACGTAATATGCAGTGTATCATTGAAAATACCTTATAATATAACGTAATATGCAGTTTATCATTGAAAAAACCTTATAATATATGGTAATTTGTAGTGTATCAATGAAAATACCTTATAATATAACGTAATATGCAGTGTATCGTTGAAAATACCTTATAATATAACGTAATATGCAGTGTATCATTGAAAATACCTTATGATGTATAGTAGTTTACAATTGAAAATACCATATAATATAACGTAATATGCAGTGTATCATTGAAAATACCTTATAATATTACGTAATATGGAGTGTATCATTGAAAATACCTTATAATATAACGTTATATGCAGTGTATCATTGAAAATACCTTATAATATAACGTAATATGCAGTGTATCATTGAAAATACCTTATGATATAACGTATTATGGAGTGTATCATTGAAAATACCATATAATATATCGTAATATGCAGTGTATCATTGAAAATACCTTATAATATAACGTAATATGCAGTGTGTCATTGAAAATACCTTATATATTAATATAACGTAATATGCAGTGTATCATTGAAAATACCTTATGATATAACGTATTATGCAGTGTATCATTGAAAATACCATATAATATATGGTAATTTGTAGTGTATCAATGGAAATACCTTATAATATAACGTAATATGCAGTGTATCATTGAAAATACCTTATAATATACCATAATATGCAGGTTATCATTGAAAATACCTTATAATATAACGTAATATTCAGTGTACCATTAAAAATACCTTATAATATATAGTAGTTTATCATTGAAAATACCTTATAATATAACGTAATATGCAGTGTATCATTGAAAATAGCTTATAATATAACGTAATATGCAGTGTGTCATCGAAAATACCTTATAATATAACGTAATATGCAGTGTATCATTGAAAATACCTTATAATATATCATAATATGCAGTGTATCATTGAAAATACCATATAATATATCGTAATATGCAGTGTATCATTGCAAATACCTTATAATATAACGTAATATACAGTGTGTCATTGAAAATACTTTATAATATAACGTCATATGCAGTGTATCATTGAAAATACCTTATGATGTATAGTAGTTTACAATTGAAAATACCATATAATATAACGTAATATGCAGTGCATCATTGAAAATACCTTATAATATTACGTAATATGGAGTGTATCATTGAAAATACCTTATAATATAACGTTATATGCAGTGTATCATTGAAAATACCTTATAATATAACGTAATATGCAGTGTATCATTGAAAATACCGTATAATATTTAGTAGTTTATCATTGAAAATACCTTATAATATAACGTAATATGTAGTGTATCATTGAAAATACCTTATAATATAACGTAATATGCAGTGTATCATTGAAAATACCTTATAATATAACGTAATATGCAGTGTATCTTTGAAAATACCTTATAATATACCATAATATGCAGTTTATCATTGAAAATACCTTATAATATAACGTAATATGCAGTGTATCATTGAAAATACCTTATAATATATAGTAGTTTATCATTGAAAATACCTTATAATATAACGTAATATGCAGTGTACCATTGAAAATACCTTATAATATATAGTAGTTTATCATTGAAAATACCTTATAATATAACGTAATATGCAGTGTATCATTGAAAATAGCTTATAATATAACGTAATATGCAGTGTGTCATCGAAAATACCTTATAATATAACGTAATATGCAGTGTATCATTGAAAATACCTTATAATATATCATAATATGCAGTGTATCATTGAAAATACCATATAATATATCGTAATATGCAGTGTATCATTGCAAATACCTTATAATATAACGTAATATACAGTGTGTCATTGAAAATACCTTATAATATAACGTCATATGCAGTGTATCATTGAAAATACCTTATGATGTATAGTAGTTTACAATTGAAAATACCATATAATATAACGTAATATGCAGTGCATCATTGAAAATACCTTATAATATTACGTAATATGGAGTGTATCATTGAAAATACCTTATAATATAACGTTATATGCAGTGTATCATTGAAAATACCTTATAATATAACGTAATATGCAGTGTATCATTGAAAATACCGTATAATATTTAGTAGTTTATCATTGAAAATACCTTATAATATAACGTAATATGTAGTGTATCATTGAAAATACCTTATAATATAACGTAATATGCAGTGTATCATTGAAAATACCTTATAATATAACGTAATATGCAGTGTATCTTTGAAAATACCTTATAATATATAGTAGTTTACCATTGAAAAAGCTTATAATATAACGTAATATGCAGTGTATCGTTGAAAATACCTTATAATATATAGTAGCTTATCATTGAAAATACCTTATAATATATAGTAGTTTATCATTGAAAATACCTTATAATATAACGTAATATGCAGTGTATCATTGAAAATACCTTATGATATAACGTATTATGGAGTGTATCATTGAAAATACCATATAATATATCGTAATATGCAGTGTATCATTGAAAATACCTTATAATATAACGTAATATGCAGTGTGTCATTGAAAATACCTTATATATTAATATAACGTAATATGCAGTGTATCATTGAAAATACCTTATAATATACCATAATATGCAGTGTATCATTGAAAATACCTTATAATATAACGTAATATGCAGTGTATCATTGAAAATACCTTATAATATATGGTAATTTGTAGTGTATCAATGAAAATACCTTATAATATAACGTAATATACAGTGTATCATTGAAAATACCTTATAATATAACGTAGTATGCAGTGTAACATTGAAAACACCTTATAATATCACGTAATATGCAGTGTATCATTGAAAATACCTTATAATATATAGTAGTTTATCATTGAAAATACCTTATAATATAACGTAATATGCAGTGTATCATTGAAAATACCTTATAATATATCATAATATGCAGTTTATCATTGAAAATACCTTATAATATATGGTAATTTGTAGTGTATCAATGAAAATACCTTATAATATAACGTAATATGCAGTGTATCGTTGAAAATACCTTATAATATAACGTAATATGCAGTGTATCAATGAAAATACCTTATGATATAACGTATTATGCAGTGTATCATTGAAAATACCTTATAATATATGGTAATTTGTAGTGTATCAATGTAAATACCTTATAATATAACGTAATATGCAGTGTATCATTGAAAATACCTTATAATATATCATAATATGAAGTGTATCATTGAAAATACCATATAATATATCGTAATATGCAGTGTATCATTGAAAATACCTTATAATATAACGTAATATGCAGTGTGTCATTGAAAATACCTTATATATTAATATAACGTAATATGCAGTGTATCATTGAAAATACCTTATAATATACCATAATATGCAGTGTATCATTGAAAATACCTTATAATATAACGTAATATGCAGTGTATCATTGAAAATACCTTATAATATATGGTAATTTGTAGTGTATCAATGAAAATACCTTATAATATAACGTAATATACAGTGTATCATTGAAAATACCTTATAATATAACGTAGTATGCAGTGTAACATTGAAAACACCTTATAATATCACGTAATATGCAGTGTATCCTTGAAAATACCTTATAATATATAGTAGTTTATCATTGAAAATACCTTATAATATAACGTAATATGCAGTGTATCATTGAAAATACCTTATAATATATCATAATATGCAGTTTATCATTGAAAAAACCTTATAATATATGGTAATTTGTAGTGTATCAATGAAAATACCTTATAATATAACGTATTATGGAGTGTATCATTGAAAATACCATATAATATATCGTAATATGCAGTGTATCATTGAAAATACCTTATAATATAACGTAATATGCAGTGTGTCATTGAAAATACCTTATATATTAATATAACGTAATATGCAGTGTATCATTGAAAATACCTTATAATATACCATAATATGCAGTGTATCATTGAAAATACCTTATAATATAACGTAATATGCAGTGTATCATTGAAAATACCTTATAATATATGGTAATTTGTAGTGTATCAATGAAAATACCTTATAATATAACGTAATATACAGTGTATCATTGAAAATACCTTATAATATAACGTAGTATGCAGTGTAACATTGAAAACACCTTATAATATCACGTAATATGCAGTGTATCATTGAAAATACCTTATAATATATAGTAGTTTATCATTGAAAATACCTTATAATATAACGTAATATGCAGTGTATCATTGAAAATACCTTATAATATATCATAATATGCAGTTTATCATTGAAAATACCTTATAATATATGGTAATTTGTAGTGTATCAATGAAAATACCTTATAATATAACGTAATATGCAGTGTATCGTTGAAAATACCTTATAATATAACGTAATATGCAGTGTATCAATGAAAATACCTTATGATATAACGTATTATGCAGTGTATCATTGAAAATACCTTATAATATATGGTAATTTGTAGTGTATCAATGTAAATACCTTATAATATAACGTAATATGCAGTGTATCATTGAAAATACCTTATAATATATCATAATATGAAGTGTATCATTGAAAATACCATATAATATATCGTAATATGCAGTGTATCATTGAAAATACCTTATAATATAACGTAATATGCAGTGTGTCATTGAAAATACCTTATATATTAATATAACGTAATATGCAGTGTATCATTGAAAATACCTTATAATATACCATAATATGCAGTGTATCATTGAAAATACCTTATAATATAACGTAATATGCAGTGTATCATTGAAAATACCTTATAATATATGGTAATTTGTAGTGTATCAATGAAAATACCTTATAATATAACGTAATATACAGTGTATCATTGAAAATACCTTATAATATAACGTAGTATGCAGTGTAACATTGAAAACACCTTATAATATCACGTAATATGCAGTGTATCCTTGAAAATACCTTATAATATATAGTAGTTTATCATTGAAAATACCTTATAATATAACGTAATATGCAGTGTATCATTGAAAATACCTTATAATATATCATAATATGCAGTTTATCATTGAAAAAACCTTATAATATATGGTAATTTGTAGTGTATCAATGAAAATACCTTATAATATAACGTAATATGCAGTGTATCATTGAAAATACCTTATAATATAACGTAATATGCAGTGTATCATTGAAAATACCTTATGATGTATAGTAGTTTACAATTGAAAATACCATATAATATAACGTAATATGCAGTGTATCATTGAAAATACCTTATAATATTACGTAATATGGAGTGTATCATTGAAAATACCTTATAATATAACGTTATATGCAGTGTATCATTGAAAATACCTTATAATATAACGTAATATGCAGTGTATCATTGAAAATACCGTATAATATTTAGTAGTTTATCATTGAAAATACCTTATAATATAACGTAATATGCAGTGTACCATTGAAAATACCTTATAATATATAGTAGTTTATCATTGAAAATACCTTATAATATAACGTAATATGCAGTGTATCATTGAAAATAGCTTATAATATAACGTAATATGCAGTGTGTCATCGAAAATACCTTATAATATAACGTAATATGCAGTGTATCATTGAAAATACCTTATAATATATCATAATATGCAGTGTATCATTGAAAATACCATATAATATATCGTAATATGCAGTGTATCATTGCAAATACCTTATAATATAACGTAATATACAGTGTGTCATTGAAAATACCTTATAATATAACGTCATATGCAGTGTATCATTGAAAATACCTTATGATGTATAGTAGTTTACTATTGAAAATACCATATAATATAACGTAATATGCAGTGTATCATTGAAAATACCTTATAATATTACGTAATATGGAGTGTATCATTGAAAATACCTTATAATATAACGTTATATGCAGTGTATCATTGAAAATACCTTATAATATAACGTAATATGCAGTGTATCATTGAAAATACCGTATAATATTTAGTAGTTTATCATTGAAAATACCTTATAATATATCATAATATGCAGTCTATCATAGAAAATACCATATAATATAATCTAAATGCAGAGTATCATTGGAAATACATTATAATATAACGTAATATGCAGTGAATCATTGAAAATACCTTATAATATATAGTAATTTGTAGTTTATCAGTATAAATACCGTATAGTATAACTTAATATGCAGTGTATCTCTGAAAATACCTTATAAAATAACGTGATATGCAGTCTATCATCGAAAATACCTTATAATATAACGTAATATGCAGTGTATCATTGAAAATACCTTATAATATAACGTAATATGCAGTGTGTCATTGAAAATACCTTATAATATAACGTAATATGCAGTGTATCATTGAAAATAGCTTATAATATAACGTAATATGCAGTGTGTCATCGAAAATACCTTATAATATAACGTAATATGCAGTGTATCATTGAAAATACCTTATAATATATCATAATATGCAGTGTATCATTGAAAATACCATATAATATATCGTAATATACAGTGTATCATTGCAAATACCTTATAATATAACGTAATATGCAGTGTGTCATTGAAATTACCTTATAATATAACGTCATATGCAGTGTATCATTGAAAATACCTTATGATATATAGTAGTTTACAATTGAAAATACCATATAATATAACGTAATATGCAGTGTATCATTGAAAATACCTTATAATATTACGTAATATGGAGTGTATCATTGAAAATACCTTATAATATAACGTTATATGCAGTGTATCATTGAAAATACCTTATAATATAACGTAATATGCAGTGTATCATTGAAAATACCGTATAATATTTAGTAGTTTATCATTGAAAATACCTTATAATATAACGTAATATGTAGTGTATCATTGAAAATACCTTATAATATAACGTAATATGCAGTGTATCATTGAAAATACCTTATAATATAACGTAATATGCAGTGTATCTTTGAAAATACCTTATAATATACCATAATATGCAGTTTATCATTGAAAATACCTTATAATATAACGTAATATGCAGTGTATCATTGAAAATACCTTATAATATAAAGTAATATGCAGTGTATCATTGAAAATACCTTATAATATATAGTAGTTTATCATTGAAAATACCTTATAATATAACGTAATATGCAGTGTATCATTCAAAATACCTTATAATATATCATAATATGCAGTTTATCATTGAAAATACATTATAATATATGGTAATTTGTAGTGTATCAATGAAAATACCTTATAATATAACGTAATATGCAGTGTATCGTTGAAAATACCTTATAATATAACGTAATATGCAGTGTATCATTGAAAATACCTTATGATATAACGTAATATGCAGTGTATCATTGAAAATACCTTATGATATAACGTATTATGCAGTGTATCATTGAAAATACCATATAATATATGGTAATTTGTAGTGTATCAATGGAAATACCTTATAATATAACGTAATATGCAGTGTATCATTGAAAATACCTTATAATATACCATAATATGCAGTTTATCATTGAAAATACCTTATAATATAACGTAATATGCAGTGTACCATTGAAAATACCTTATAATATATAGTAGTTTATCATTGAAAATACCTTATAATATAACGTAATATGCAGTGTATCATTGAAAATAGCTTATAATATAACGTAATATGCAGTGTGTCATCGAAAATACCTTATAATATAACGTAATATGCAGTGTATCATTGAAAATACCTTATAATATATCATAATATGCAGTGTATCATTGAAAATACCATATAATATATCGTAATATGCAGTGTATCATTGCAAATACCTTATAATATAACGTAATATACAGTGTGTCATTGAAAATACCTTATAATATAACGTCATATGCAGTGTATCATTGAAAATACCTTATGATGTATAGTAGTTTACAATTGAAAATACCATATAATATAACGTAATATGCAGTGCATCATTGAAAATACCTTATAATATTACGTAATATGCAGTGTACCATTGAAAATACCTTATAATATATAGTAGTTTATCATTGAAAATACCTTATAATATAACGTAATATGCAGTGTATCATTGAAAATAGCTTATAATATAACGTAATATGCAGTGTGTCATCGAAAATACCTTATAATATAACGTAATATGCAGTGTATCATTGAAAATACCTTATAATATATCATAATATGCAGTGTATCATTGAAAATACCATATAATATATCGTAATATGCAGTGTATCATTGCAAATACCTTATAATATAACGTAATATACAGTGTATCATTGAAAATACCTTATAATATAACGTAGTATGCAGTGTAACATTGAAAACACCTTATAATATCACGTAATATGCAGTGTATCATTGAAAATACCTTATAATATATAGTAGTTTATCATTGAAAATACCTTATAATATAACGTAATATGCAGTGTATCATTGAAAATACCTTATAATATATCATAATATGCAGTTTATCATTGAAAAAACCTTATAATATATGGTAATTTGTAGTGTATCAATGAAAATACCTTATAATATAACGTAATATGCAGTGTATCGTTGAAAATACCTTATAATATAACGTAATATGCAGTGTATCATTGAAAATACCTTATGATGTATAGTAGTTTACAATTGAAAATACCATATAATATAACGTAATATGCAGTGTATCATTGAAAATACCTTATAATATTACGTAATATGGAGTGTATCATTGAAAATACCTTATAATATAACGTTATATGCAGTGTATCATTGAAAATACCTTATAATATAACGTAATATGCAGTGTATCATTGAAAATACCGTATAATATTTAGTAGTTTATCATTGAAAATACCTTATAATATAACGTAATATGCAGTGTACCATTGAAAATACCTTATAATATATAGTAGTTTATCATTGAAAATACCTTATAATATAACGTTATATGCAGTGTATCATTGAAAATACCTTATAATATAACGTAATATGCAGTGAATCATTGAAAATACCTTATAATATATAGTAATTTGTAGTTTATCAGTATAAATACCGTATAGTATAACTTAATATGCAGTGTATCTCTGAAAATACCTTATAAAATAACGTGATATGCAGTCTATCATCGAAAATACCTTATAATATAACGTAATATGCAGTGTATCATTGAAAATACCTTATAATATAACGTAATATGCAGTGTGTCATTGAAAATACCTTATAATATAACGTAATATGCAGTGTATCATTGAAAATAGCTTATAATATAACGTAATATGCAGTGTGTCATCGAAAATACCTTATAATATAACGTAATATGCAGTGTATCATTGAAAATACCTTATAATATATCATAATATGCAGTGTATCATTGAAAATACCATATAATATATCGTAATATACAGTGTATCATTGCAAATACCTTATAATATAACGTAATATGCAGTGTGTCATTGAAATTACCTTATAATATAACGTCATATGCAGTGTATCATTGAAAATACCTTATGATATATAGTAGTTTACAATTGAAAATACCATATAATATAACGTAATATGCAGTGTATCATTGAAAATACCTTATAATATTACGTAATATGGAGTGTATCATTGAAAATACCTTATAATATAACGTTATATGCAGTGTATCATTGAAAATACCTTATAATATAACGTAATATGCAGTGTATCATTGAAAATACCGTATAATATTTAGTAGTTTATCATTGAAAATACCTTATAATATAACGTAATATGTAGTGTATCATTGAAAATACCTTATAATATAACGTAATATGCAGTGTATCATTGAAAATACCTTATAATATAACGTAATATGCAGTGTATCTTTGAAAATACCTTATAATATACCATAATATGCAGTGTATCATTGCAAATACCTTATAATATAACGTAATATACAGTGTGTCATTGAAAATACCTTATAATATAACGTCATATGCAGTGTATCATTGAAAATACCTTATGATGTATAGTAGTTTACAATTGAAAATACCATATAATATAACGTAATATGCAGTGCATCATTGAAAATACCTTATAATATTACGTAATATGGAGTGTATCATTGAAAATACCTTATAATATAACGTTATATGCAGTGTATCATTGAAAATACCTTATAATATAACGTAATATGCAGTGTATCATTGAAAATACCGTATAATATTTAGTAGTTTATCATTGAAAATACCTTATAATATAACGTAATATGTAGTGTATCATTGAAAATACCTTATAATATAACGTAATATGTAGTGTATCATTGAAAATACCTTATAATATAACGTAATATGCAGTGTATCATTGAAAATACCTTATAATATAACGTAATATGCAGTGTATCTTTGAAAATACCTTATAATATACCATAATATGCAGTTTATCATTGAAAATACCTTATAATATAACGTAATATGCAGTGTATCATTGAAAATACCTTATAATATATAGTAGTTTATCATTGAAAATACCTTATAATATAAAGTAATATGCAGTGTATCATTGAAAATACCTTATAATATATAGTAGTTTATCATTGAAAATACCTTATAATATATAGTAGTTTATCATTGAAAATACCTTATAATATAACGTAATATGCAGTGTATCATTCAAAATACCTTATAATATATCATAATATGCAGTTTATCATTGAAAATACCTTATAATATATGGTAATTTGTAGTGTATCAATGAAAATACCTTATAATATAACGTAATATGCAGTGTATCGTTGAAAATACCTTATAATATAACGTAATATGCAGTGTATCAATGAAAATACCTTATGATATAACGTATTATGCAGTGTATCATTGAAAATACCTTATAATATATGGTAATTTGTAGTGTATCAATGTAAATACCTTATAATATAACGTAATATGCAGTGTATCATTGAAAATACCTTATAATATATCATAATATGCAGTGTATCATTGAAAATACCATATAATATATCGTAATATGCAGTGTATCATTGAAAATACCTTATAATATAACGTAATATGCAGTGTGTCATTGAAAATACCTTATATATTAATATAACGTAATATGCAGTGTATCATTGAAAATACCTTATAATATACCATAATATGCAGTGTATCATTGAAAATACCTTATAATATAACGTAATATGCAGTGTATCATTGAAAATACCTTATAATATATGGTAATTTGTAGTGTATCAATGAAAATACCTTATAATATAACGTAATATACAGTGTATCATTGAAAATACCTTATAATATAACGTAGTATGCAGTGTAACATTGAAAACACCTTATAATATCACGTAATATGCAGTGTATCATTGAAAATACCTTATAATATATAGTAGTTTATCATTGAAAATACCTTATAATATAACGTAATATGCAGTGTATCATTGAAAATACCTTATAATATATCATAATATGCAGTTTATCATTGAAAAAACCTTATAATATATGGTAATTTGTAGTGTATCAATGAAAATACCTTATAATATAACGTAATATGCAGTGTATCGTTGAAAATACCTTATAATATAACGTAATATGCAGTGCATCATTGAAAATACCTTATGATGTATAGTAGTTTACAATTGAAAATACCATATAATATAACGTAATATGCAGTGTATCATTGAAAATACCTTATAATATTACGTAATATGGAGTGTATCATTGAAAATACCTTATAATATAACGTAATATGCAGTGTATCATTGAAAATACCTTATAATATATGGTAATTTGTAGTGTATCAATGAAAATACCTTATAATATAACGTAATATACAGTGTATCATTGAAAATACCTTATAATATAACGTAGTATGCAGTGTAACATTGAAAACACCTTATAATATCACGTAATATGCAGTGTATCATTGAAAATACCTTATAATATATAGTAGTTTATCATTGAAAATACCTTATAATATAACGTAATATGCAGTGTATCATTGAAAATACCTTATAATATATCATAATATGCAGTTTATCATTGAAAAAACCTTATAATATATGGTAATTTGTAGTGTATCAATGAAAATACCTTATAATATAACGTAATATGCAGTGTATCGTTGAAAATACCTTATAATATAACGTAATATGCAGTGTATCATTGAAAATACCTTATGATGTATAGTAGTTTACAATTGAAAATACCATATAATATAACGTAATATGCAGTGTATCATTGAAAATACCTTATAATATTACGTAATATGGAGTGTATCATTGAAAATACCTTATAATATAACGTTATATGGAGTGTATCATTGAAAATACCTTATAATATAACGTAATATGCAGTGTATCATTGAAAATACCGTATAATATTTAGTAGTTTATCATTGAAAATACCTTATAATATAACGTAATATGCAGTGTACCATTGAAAATACCTTATAATATATAGTAGTTTATCATTGAAAATACCTTATAATATAACGTTATATGCAGTGTATCATTGAAAATACCTTATAATATAACGTAATATGCAGTGTATCATTGAAAATACCGTATAATATTTAGTAGTTTATCATTGAAAATACCTTATAATATAACGTAATATGTAGTGTATCATTGAAAATACCTTATAATATAACGTAATATGCAGTGTATCATTGAAAATACCTTATAATATAACGTAATATGCAGTGTATCTTTGAAAATACCTTATAATATATAGTAGTTTACCATTGAAAAAGCTTATAATATATCGTAATATGCAGTGTATCGTTGAAAATACCTTATAATATATAGTAGCTTATCATTGAAAATACCTTATAATATATAGTAGTTTATCATTGAAAATACCTTATAATATAACGTAATATGCAGTGTATCATTGAAAATACCTTATGATATAACGTATTATGGAGTGTATCATTGAAAATACCATATAATATATCGTAATATGCAGTGTATCATTGAAAATACCTTATAATATAACGTAATATGCAGTGTGTCATTGAAAATACCTTATATATTAATATAACGTAATATGCAGTGTATCATTGAAAATACCTTATAATATACCATAATATGCAGTGTATCATTGAAAATACCTTATAATATAACGTAATATGCAGTGTATCATTGAAAATACCTTATAATATATGGTAATTTGTAGTGTATCAATGAAAATACCTTATAATATAACGTAATATACAGTGTATCATTGAAAATACCTTATAATATAACGTAGTATGCAGTGTAACATTGAAAACACCTTATAATATCACGTAATATGCAGTGTATCATTGAAAATACCTTATAATATATAGTAGTTTATCATTGAAAATACCTTATAATATAACGTAATATGCAGTGTATCATTGAAAATACCTTATAATATATCATAATATGCAGTTTATCATTGAAAATACCTTATAATATATGGTAATTTGTAGTGTATCAATGAAAATACCTTATAATATAACGTAATATGCAGTGTATCATTGAAAATACCTTATAATATAACGTAATATGCAGTGTATCAATGAAAATACCTTATGATATAACGTATTATGCAGTGTATCATTGAAAATACCTTATAATATATGGTAATTTGTAGTGTATCAATGTAAATACCTTATAATATAACGTAATATGCAGTGTATCATTGAAAATACCTTATAATATATCATAATATGCAGTGTATCATTGAAAATACCATATAATATATCGTAATATGCAGTGTATCATTGAAAATACCTTATAATATAACGTAATATGCAGTGTGTCATTGAAAATACCTTATATATTAATATAACGTAATATGCAGTGTATCATTGAAAATACCTTATAATATACCATAATATGCAGTGTATCATTGAAAATACCTTATAATATAACGTAATATGCAGTGTATCATTGAAAATACCTTATAATATATGGTAATTTGTAGTGTATCAATGAAAATACCTTATAATATAACGTAATATACAGTGTATCATTGAAAATACCTTATAATATAACGTAGTATGCAGTGTAACATTGAAAACACCTTATAATATCACGTAATATGCAGTGTATCATTGAAAATACCTTATAATATATAGTAGTTTATCATTGAAAATACCTTATAATATAACGTAATATGCAGTGTATCATTGAAAATACCTTATAATATATCATAATATGCAGTTTATCATTGAAAAAACCTTATAATATATGGTAATTTGTAGTGTATCAATGAAAATACCTTATAATATAACGTAATATGCAGTGTATCGTTGAAAATACCTTATAATATAACGTAATATGCAGTGTATCATTGAAAATACCTTATGATGTATAGTAGTTTACAATTGAAAATACCATATAATATAACGTAATATGCAGTTTATCATTGAAAATACCTTATAATATTACGTAATATGGAGTGTATCATTGAAAATACCTTATAATATAACGTTATATGCAGTGTATCATTGAAAATACCTTATAATATAACGTAATATGCAGTGTATCATTGAAAATAGCTTATAATATAACGTAATATGCAGTGTGTCATCGAAAATACCTTATAATATAACGTAATATGCAGTGTATCATTGAAAATACCTTATAATATATCATAATATGCAGTGTATCATTGAAAATACCATATAATATATCGTAATATGCAGTGTATCATTGCAAATACCTTATAATATAACGTAATATACAGTGTGTCATTGAAAATACCTTATAATATAACGTCATATGCAGTGTATCATTGAAAATACCTTATGATGTATAGTAGTTTACTATTGAAAATACCATATAATATAACGTAATATGCAGTGTATCATTGAAAATACCTTATAATATTACGTAATATGGAGTGTATCATTGAAAATACCTTATAATATAACGTAATATGCAGTGTATCATTGAAAATACCTTATAATATATCATAATATGCAGTGTATCATTGAAAATACCATATAATATATCGTAATATGCAGTGTATCATTGCAAATACCTTATAATATTACGTAATATGGAGTGTATCATTGAAAATACCTTATAATATAACGTTATATGCAGTGTATCATTGAAAATACCTTATAATATAACGTAATATGCAGTGTATCATTGTAAATACCTTATAATATTACGTAATATGGAGTGTATCATTGAAAATACCTTATAATATAACGTTATATGCAGTGTATCATTGAAAATACCTTATAATATAACGTAATATGCAGTGTATCATTGAAAATAGCTTATAATATAACGTAATATGCAGTGTGTCATCGAAAATACCTTATAATATAACGTAATATGCAGTGTATCATTGAAAATACCTTATAATATATCATAATATGCAGTGTATCATTGAAAATACCATATAATATATCGTAATATGCAGTGTATCATTGCAAATACCTTATAATATAACGTAATATACAGTGTGTCATTGAAAATACCTTATAATATAACGTCATATGCAGTGTATCATTGAAAATACCTAATGACGTATAGTAGTTTACTATTGAAAATACCATATAATATAACGTAATATGCAGTGTATCATTGAAAATACCTTATAATATTACGTAATATGGAGTGTATCATTGAAAATACCTTATAATATAACGTTATATGCAGTGTATCATTGAAAATACCTTATAATATAACGTAATATGCAGTGTATCATTGAAAATACCGTATAATATTTAGTAGTTTATCATTGAAAATTCCTTATAATATAACGTAATATGTAGTGTATCATTGAAAATACCTTATAATATAACGTAATATGCAGTGTATCATTGAAAATACCTTATAATATAACGTAATATGCAGTGTATCATTGAAAATACCATATGATATAACGTATTATGGAGTGTATCATTGAAAATACCATATAATATATCGTAATATGCAGTGTATCATTGAAAATACCTTATAATATAACGTAATATGCAGTGTGTCATTGAAAATACCTTATATATTAATATAACGTAATATGCAGTGTATCATTGAAAATACCTTATAATATACCATAATATGCAGTGTATCATTGAAAATACCTTATAATATAACGTAATATGCAGTGTATCATTGAAAATACCTTATAATATAACGTAATATGCAGTGTGTCATTGAAAATACCTTATATATTAATATAACGTAATATGCAGTGTATCATTGAAAATACCTTATAATATACCATAATATGCAGTGTATCATTGAAAATACCTTATAATATAACGTAATATGCAGTGTATCATTGAAAATACCTTATGATGTATAGTAGCTTACAATTGAAAATACCATATAATATAACGTAATATGCAGTGTATCATTGAAAATACCTTATAATATTACGTAATATGGAGTGTATCATTGAAAATACCTTATAATATAACGTTATATGCAGTGTATCATTGAAAATACCTTATAATATAACGTAATATGCAGTGTATCATTGAAAATACCGTATAATATTTAGTAGTTTATCATTGAAAATACCTTATAATATAACGTAATATGCAGTGTACCATTGAAAATACCTTATAATATATAGTAGTTTATCATTGAAAATACCTTATAATATAACGTAATATGTAGTGTATCATTGAAAATACCTTATAATATAACGTAATATGCAGTGTATCATTGAAAATACCTTATAATATAACGTAATATGCAGTGTATCTTTGAAAATACCTTATAATATATAGTAGTTTACCATTGAAAAAGCTTATAATATAACGTAATATGCAGTGTATCGTTGAAAATACCTTATAATATATAGTAGCTTATCATTGAAAATACCTTATAATATATAGTAGTTTATCATTGAAAATACCTTATAATATAACGTAATATGCAGTGTATCAATGAAAATACCTTATGACATAACGTATTATGCAGTGTATCATTGAAAATACCTTATAATATATGGTAATTTGTAGTGTATCAATGTAAATACCTTATAATATAACGTAATATGCAGTGTATCATTGAAAATACCTTATAATATATCATAATAGGCAGTGTATCATTGAAAATACCATATAATATATCGTAATATGCAGTGTATCATTGAAAATACCTTATAATATAACGTAATATGCAGTGTGTCATTGAAAATACCTTATATATTAATATAACGTAATATGCAGTGTATCATTGAAAATACCTTATAATATACCATAATATGCAGTGTATCATTGAAAATACCTTATAATATAACGTAATATGCAGTGTATCATTGAAAATACCTTATAATATAACGTAGTATGCAGTGTAACATTGAAAACACCTTATAATATCACGTAATATGCAGTGTATCATTGAAAATACCTTATAATATATAGTAGTTTATCATTGAAAATACCTTATAATATAACGTAATATGCAGTGTATCATTGAAAATACCTTATAATATATCATAATATGCAGTTTATCATTGAAAATACCTTATAATATATGGTAATTTGTAGTGTATCAATGAAAATACCTTATAATATAACGTAATATGCAGTGTATCGTTGAAAATACCTTATAATATAACGTAATATGCAGTGTATCATTGAAAATACCTTATGATATAACGTATTATGCAGTGTATCATTGAAAATACCTTATAATATATGGTAATTTGTAGTGTATCAATGTAAATACCTTATAATATAACGTAATATGCAGTGTATCATTGAAAATACCTTATAATATATCATAATATGCAGTCTATCATTGAAAATACCATATAATATAATCTAAATGCAGAGTATCATTGGAAATACATTATAATATAACGTAATATGCAGTGAATCATTGAAAATACCTTATAATATATAGTAATTTGTAGTTTATCAGTATAAATACCGTATAGTATAACTTAATATGCAGTGTATCTCTGAAAATACCTTATAATATAACGTAATATGCAGTGTATCATTGAAAATACCTTATAATATATGGTAATTTGTAGTGTATCAATGAAAATACCTTATAATATAACGTAATATGCAGTGTATCATTGAAAATACCTTATAATATAACGTAGTATGCAGTGTAACATTGAAAACACCTTATAATATCACGTAATATGCAGTGTATCATTGAAAATACCTTATAATATATAGTAGTTTATCATTGAAAATACCTTATAATATAACGTAATATGCAGTGTATCATTGAAAATACCGTATAATATTTAGTAGTTTATCATTGAAAATACCTTATAATATAACGTAATATGCAGTGTACCATTGAAAATACCTTATAATATATAGTAGTTTATCATTGAAAATACCTTATAATATAACGTAATATGTAGTGTATCATTGAAAATACCTTATAATATAACGTAATATGCAGTGTATCATTGAAAATACCTTATAATATAACGTAATATGCAGTGTATCTTTGAAAATACCTTATAATATATAGTAGTTTACCATTGAAAAAGCTTATAATATAACGTAATATGCAGTGTATCGTTGAAAATACCTTATAATATATAGTAGCTTATCATTGAAAATACCTTATAATATATAGTAGTTTATCATTGAAAATACCTTATAATATAACGTAATATGCAGTGTATCAATGAAAATACCTTATGACATAACGTATTATGCAGTGTATCATTGAAAATACCTTATAATATATGGTAATTTGTAGTGTATCAATGTAAATACCTTATAATATAACGTAATATGCAGTGTATCATTGAAAATACCTTATAATATATCATAATAGGCAGTGTATCATTGAAAATACCATATAATATATCGTAATATGCAGTGTATCATTGAAAATACCTTATAATATAACGTAATATGCAGTGTGTCATTGAAAATACCTTATATATTAATATAACGTAATATGCAGTGTATCATTGAAAATACCTTATAATATACCATAATATGCAGTGTATCATTGAAAATACCTTATAATATAACGTAATATGCAGTGTATCATTGAAAATACCTTATAATATATGGTAATTTGTAGTGTATCAATGAAAATACCTTATAATATAACGTAATATACAGTGTATCATTGAAAATACCTTATAATATAACGTAGTATGCAGTGTAACATTGAAAACACCTTATAATATCACGTAATATGCAGTGTATCATTGAAAATACCTTATAATATATAGTAGTTTATCATTGAAAATACCTTATAATATAACGTAATATGCAGTGTATCATTGAAAATACCTTATAATATATCATAATATGCAGTTTATCATTGAAAATACCTTATAATATATGGTAATTTGTAGTGTATCAATGAAAATACCTTATAATATAACGTAATATGCAGTGTATCATTGAAAATACCTTATAATATAACGTAATATGCAGTGTATCATTGAAAATACCTTATGATATAACGTATTATGCAGTGTATCATTGAAAATACCTTATAATATATGGTAATTTGTAGTGTATCAATGTAAATACCTTATAATATAACGTAATATGCAGTGTATCATTGAAAATACCTTATAATATATCATAATATGCAGTCTATCATTGAAAATACCATATAATATAATCTAAATGCAGAGTATCATTGGAAATACATTATAATATAACGTAATATGCAGTGAATCATTGAAAATACCTTATAATATATAGTAATTTGTAGTTTATCAGTATAAATACCGTATAGTATAACTTAATATGCAGTGTATCTCTGAAAATACCTTATAATATAACGTAATATGCAGTGTATCATTGAAAATACCTTATAATATATGGTAATTTGTAGTGTATCAATGAAAATACCTTATAATATAACGTAATATGCAGTGTATCATTGAAAATACCTTATAATATAACGTAGTATGCAGTGTAACATTGAAAACACCTTATAATATCACGTAATATGCAGTGTATCATTGAAAATACCTTATAATATATAGTAGTTTATCATTGAAAATACCTTATAATATAACGTAATATGCAGTGTATCATTGAAAATACCGTATAATATTTAGTAGTTTATCATTGAAAATACCTTATAATATAACGTAATATGCAGTGTACCATTGAAAATACCTTATAATATATAGTAGTTTATCATTGAAAATACCTTATAATATAACGTAATATGTAGTGTATCATTGAAAATACCTTATAATATAACGTAATATGCAGTGTATCATTGAAAATACCTTATAATATAACGTAATATGCAGTGTATCTTTGAAAATACCTTATAATATATAGTAGTTTACCATTGAAAAAGCTTATAATATAACGTAATATGCAGTGTATCGTTGAAAATACCTTATAATATATAGTAGCTTATCATTGAAAATACCTTATAATATATAGTAGTTTATCATTGAAAATACCTTATAATATAACGTAATATGCAGTGTATCAATGAAAATACCTTATGACATAACGTATTATGCAGTGTATCATTGAAAATACCTTATAATATATGGTAATTTGTAGTGTATCAATGTAAATACCTTATAATATAACGTAATATGCAGTGTATCATTGAAAATACCTTATAATATATCATAATAGGCAGTGTATCATTGAAAATACCATATAATATATCGTAATATGCAGTGTATCATTGAAAATACCTTATAATATAACGTAATATGCAGTGTGTCATTGAAAATACCTTATATATTAATATAACGTAATATGCAGTGTATCATTGAAAATACCTTATAATATACCATAATATGCAGTGTATCATTGAAAATACCTTATAATATAACGTAATATGCAGTGTATCATTGAAAATACCTTATAATATATGGTAATTTGTAGTGTATCAATGAAAATACCTTATAATATAACGTAATATACAGTGTATCATTGAAAATACCTTATAATATAACGTAGTATGCAGTGTAACATTGAAAACACCTTATAATATCACGTAATATGCAGTGTATCATTGAAAATACCTTATAATATATAGTAGTTTATCATTGAAAATACCTTATAATATAACGTAATATGCAGTGTATCATTGAAAATACCTTATAATATATCATAATATGCAGTTGATCATTGAAAATACCTTATAATATATGGTAATTTGTAGTGTATCAATGAAAATACCTTATAATATAACGTAATATGCAGTGTATCGTTGAAAATACCTTATAATATAACGTAATATGCAGTGTATCATTGAAAATACCTTATGATATAACGTATTATGCAGTGTATCATTGAAAATACCTTATAATATATGGTAATTTGTAGTGTATCAATGTAAATACCTTATAATATAACGTAATATGCAGTGTATCATTGAAAATACCTTATAATATATCATAATATGCAGTCTATCATTGAAAATACCATATAATATAATCTAAATGCAGAGTATCATTGGAAATACATTATAATATAACGTAATATGCAGTGAATCATTGAAAATACCTTATAATATATAGTAATTTGTAGTTTATCAGTATAAATACCGTATAGTATAACTTAATATGCAGTGTATCTCTGAAAATACCTTATAAAATAACGTGATATGCAGTCTATCATCGAAAATACCTTATAATATAACGTAATATGCAGTGTATCATTGAAAATACCTTATAATATAACGTAATATGCAGTGTGTCATTGAAAATACCTTATAATATAACGTAATATGCAGTGTATCATTGAAAATAGCTTATAATATAACGTAATATGCAGTGTGTCATCGAAAATACCTTATAATATAACGTAATATGCAGTGTATCATTGAAAATACCTTAAAATATATCATAATATGCAGTGTATCATTGAAAATACCATATAATATATCGTAATATACAGTGTATCATTGCAAATACCTTATAATATAACGTAATATGCAGTGTGTCATTGAAAATACCTTATAATATAACGTAATATGCAGTGTATCGTTGAAAATACCTTATAATATAACGTAATATGCAGTGTATCATTGAAAATACCTTATGATATAACGTATTATGCAGTGTATCATTGAAAATACCTTATAATATATGGTAATTTGTAGTGTATCAATGTAAATACCTTATAATATAACGTAATATGCAGTGTATCATTGAAAATACCTTATAATATATCATAATATGCAGTCTATCATTGAAAATACCATATAATATAATCTAAATGCAGAGTATCATTGGAAATACATTATAATATAACGTAATATGCAGTGAATCATTGAAAATACCTTATAATATATAGTAATTTGTAGTTTATCAGTATAAATACCGTATAGTATAACTTAATAGGCAGTGTATCTCTGAAAATACCTTATAAAATAACGTGATATGCAGTCTATCATCGAAAATACCTTATAATATAACGTAATATGCAGTGTATCATTGAAAATACCTTATAATATAACGTAATATGCAGTGTATCATTGAAAATACCTTATGATATAACGTATTATGCAGTGTATCATTGAAAATACCTTATAATATATGGTAATTTGTAGTGTATCAATGTAAATACCTTATAATATAACGTAATATGCAGTGTATCATTGAAAATACCTTATAATATATCATAATATGCAGTCTATCATTGAAAATACCATATAATATAATCTAAATGCAGAGTATCATTGGAAATACATTATAATATAACGTAATATGCAGTGAATCATTGAAAATACCTTATAATATATAGTAATTTGTAGTTTATCAGTATAAATACCGTATAGTATAACTTAATATGCAGTGTATCTCTGAAAATACCTTATAAAATAACGTGATATGCAGTCTATCATCGAAAATACCTTATAATATAACGTAATATGCAGTGTATCATTGAAAATACCTTATAATATAACGTAATATGCAGTGTGTCATTGAAAATACCTTATAATATAACGTAATATGCAGTGTATCATTGAAAATAGCTTATAATATAACGTAATATGCAGTGTATCATTGAAAATACCTTATAATATATAGTAGCTTATCATTGAAAATACCTTATAATATATAGTAGTTTATCATTGAAAATACCTTATAATATAACGTAATATGCAGTGTATCATTGAAAATACCTTATGATATAACGTATTATGGAGTGTATCATTGAAAATACCATATAATATATCGTAATATGCAGTGTATCATTGAAAATACCTTATAATATAACGTAATATGCAGTGTGTCATTGAAAATACCTTATATATTAATATAACGTAATATGCAGTGTATCATTGAAAATACCTTATAATATACCATAATATGCAGTGTATCATTGAAAATACCTTATAATATAACGTAATATGCAGTGTATCATTGAAAATACCTTATAATATATGGTAATTTGTAGTGTATCAATGAAAATACCTTATAATATAACGTAATATACAGTGTATCATTGAAAATACCTTATAATATAACGTAGTATGCAGTGTAACATTGAAAACACCTTATAATATCACGTAATATGCAGTGTATCATTGAAAATACCTTATAATATATAGTAGTTTATCATTGAAAATACCTTATAATATAACGTAATATGCAGTGTATCATTGAAAATACCTTATAATATATCATAATATGCAGTTTATCATTGAAAATACCTTATAATATATGGTAATTTGTAGTGTATCAATGAAAATACCTTATAATATATGGTAATTTGTAGTGTATCAATGTAAATACCTTATAATATAACGTAATATGCAGTGTATCATTGAAAATACCTTATAATATATCATAATATGCAGTGTATCATTGAAAATACCATATAATATATCGTAATATGCAGTGTATCATTGAAAATACCTTATAATATAACGTAATATGCAGTGTATCATTGAAAATACCTTATGATATAACGTATTATGCAGTGTATCATTGAAAATACCTTATAATATATGGTAATTTGTAGTGTATCAATGTAAATACCTTATAATATAACGTAATATGCAGTGTATCATTGAAAATACCTTATAATATATCATAATATGCAGTCTATCATTGAAAATACCATATAATATAATCTAAATGCAGAGTATCATTGGAAATACATTATAATATAACGTAATATGCAGTGAATCATTGAAAATACCTTATAATATATAGTAATTTGTAGTTTATCAGTATAAATACCGTATAGTATAACTTAATATGCAGTGTATCTCTGAAAATACCTTATAAAATAACGTGATATGCAGTCTATCATCGAAAATACCTTATAATATAACGTAATATGCAGTGTATCATTGAAAATACCTTATAATATAACGTAATATGCAGTGTGTCATTGAAAATACCTTATAATATAACGTAATATGCAGTGTATCATTGAAAATACCTTATAATATAACGTAATATGCAGTGTGTCATTGAAAATACCTTATATATTAATATAACGTAATATGCAGTGTATCATTGAAAATACCTTATAATATACCATAATATGCAGTGTATCATTGAAAATACCTTATAATATAACGTAATATGCAGTGTATCATTGAAAATACCTTATAATATATGGTAATTTGTAGTGTATCAATGAAAATACCTTATAATATAACGTAATATACAGTGTATCATTGAAAATACCTTATAATATAACGTAGTATGCAGTGTAACATTGAAAACTCCTTATAATATCACGTAATATGCAGTGTATCATTGAAAATACCATATGATATAACGTATTATGGAGTGTATCATTGAAAATACCATATAATATATCGTAATATGCAGTGTATCATTGAAAATACCTTATAATATAACGTAATATGCAGTGTGTCATTGAAAATACCTTATATATTAATATAACGTAATATGCAGTGTATCATTGAAAATACCTTATAATATACCATAATATGCAGTGTATCATTGAAAATACCTTATAATATAACGTAATATGCAGTGTATCATTGAAAATACCTTATAATATAACGTAATATGCAGTGTGTCATTGAAAATACCTTATATATTAATATAACGTAATATGCAGTGTATCATTGAAAATACCTTATAATATACCATAATATGCAGTGTATCATTGAAAATACCTTATAATATAACGTAATATGCAGTGTATCATTGAAAATACCTTATAATATATGGTAATTTGTAGTGTATCAATGAAAATACCTTATAATATAACGTAATATACAGTGTATCATTGAAAATACCTTATAATATAACGTAGTATGCAGTGTAACATTGAAAACACCTTATAATATCACGTAATATGCAGTGTATCATTGAAAATACCTTATAATATATAGTAGTTTATCATTGAAAATACCTTATAATATAACGTAATATGCAGTGTATCATTGAAAATACCGTATAATATTTAGTAGTTTATCATTGAAAATACCTTATAATATAACGTAATATGCAGTGTACCATTGAAAATACCTTATAATATATAGTAGTTTATCATTGAAAATACCTTATAATATAACGTAATATGTAGTGTATCATTGAAAATACCTTATAATATAACGTAATATGCAGTGTATCATTGAAAATACCTTATAATATAACGTAATATGCAGTGTATCTTTGAAAATACCTTATAATATATAGTAGTTTACCATTGAAAAAGCTTATAATATAACGTAATATGCAGTGTATCGTTGAAAATACCTTATAATATATAGTAGCTTATCATTGAAAATACCTTATAATATATAGTAGTTTATCATTGAAAATACCTTATAATATAACGTAATATGCAGTGTATCAATGAAAATACCTTATGACATAAGGTATTATGCAGTGTATCATTGAAAATACCTTATAATATATGGTAATTTGTAGTGTATCAATGTAAATACCTTATAATATAACGTAATATGCAGTGTATCATTGAAAATACCTTATAATATATCATAATATGCAGTGTATCATTGAAAATACCTTATAATATATCGTAATATGCAGTGTATCATTGAAAATACCATATAATATAATCTAAATGCAGAGTATCATTGGAAATACATTATAATATAACGTAATATGCAGTGAATCATTGAAAATACCTTATAATATATAGTAATTTGTAGTTTATCAGTATAAATACCGTATAGTATAACTTAATATGCAGTGTATCTCTGAAAATACCTTATAAAATAACGTGATATGCAGTCTATCATCGAAAATACCTTATAATATAACGTAATATGCAGTGTATCATTGAAAATACCTTATAATATAACGTAATATGCAGTGTATCATTGAAAATACCTTATGATATAACGTATTATGCAGTGTATCATTGAAAATACCTTATAATATATGGTAATTTGTAGTGTATCAATGTAAATACCTTATAATATAACGTAATATGCAGTGTATCATTGAAAATACCTTATAATATATCATAATATGCAGTGTATCATTGAAAATACCATATAATATAATCTAAATGCAGAGTATCATTGGAAATACATTATAATATAACGTAATATGCAGTGAATCATTGAAAATACCTTATAATATATAGTAATTTGTAGTTTATCAGTATAAATACCGTATAGTATAACTTAATATGCAGTGTATCTCTGAAAATACCTTATAAAATAACGTGATATGCAGTCTATCATCGAAAATACCTTATAATATAACGTAATATGCAGTGTATCATTGAAAATACCTTATAATATAACGTAATATGCAGTGTGTCATTGAAAATACCTTATAATATAACGTAATATGCAGTGTATCATTGAAAATAGCTTATAATATAACGTAATATGCAGTGTATCGTTGAAAATACCTTATAATATATAGTAGCTTATCATTGAAAATACCTTATAATATATAGTAGTTTATCATTGAAAATACCTTATAATATAACGTAATATGCAGTGTATCATTGAAAATACCTTATGATATAACCTATTATGGAGTGTATCATTGAAAATACCATATCATATATCGTAATATGCAGTGTATCATTGAAAATACCTTATAATATAACGTAATATGCAGTGTGTCATTGAAAATACCTTATATATTAATATAACGTAATATGCAGTGTATCATTGAAAATACCTTATAATATACCATAATATGCAGTGTATCATTGAAAATACCTTATAATATAACGTAATATGCAGTGTATCATTGAAAATACCTTATAATATATGGTAATTTGTAGTGTATCAATGAAAATACCTTATAATATAACGTAATATACAGTGTATCATTGAAAATACCTTATAATATAACGTAGTATGCAGTGTAACATTGAAAACACATTATAATATCACGTAATATGCAGTGTATCATTGAAAATACCTTATAATATATAGTAGTTTATCATTGAAAATACCTTATAATATAACGTAATATGCAGTGTATCATTGAAAATACCGTATAATATTTAGTAGTTTATCATTGAAAATACCTTATAATATAACGTAATATGCAGTGTACCATTGAAAATACCTTATAATATATAGTAGTTTATCATTGAAAATACCTTATAATATAACGTAATATGTAGTGTATCATTGAAAATACCTTATAATATAACGTAATATGCAGTGTATCATTGAAAATACCTTATAATATAACGTAATATGCAGTGTATCTTTGAAAATACCTTATAATATATAGTAGTTTACCATTGAAAAAGCTTATAATATAACGTAATATGCAGTGTATCGTTGAAAATACCTTATAATATATAGTAGCTTATCATTGAAAATACCTTATAATATATAGTAGTTTATCATTGAAAATACCTTATAATATAACGTAATATGCAGTGTATCAATGAAAATACCTTATGACATAAGGTATTATGCAGTGTATCATTGAAAATACCTTATAATATATGGTAATTTGTAGTGTATCAATGTAAATACCTTATAATATAACGTAATATGCAGTGTATCATTGAAAATACCTTATAATATATCATAATATGCAGTGTATCATTGAAAATACCATATAATATATCGTAATATGCAGTGTATCATTGAAAATACCATATAATATAATCTAAATGCAGAGTATCATTGGAAATACATTATAATATAACGTAATATGCAGTGAATCATTGAAAATACCTTATAATATATAGTAATTTGTAGTATATCAGTATAAATACCGTATAGTATAACTTAATATGCAGTGTATCTCTGAAAATACCTTATAAAATAACGTGATATGCAGTCTATCATCGAAAATACCTTATAATATAACGTAATATGCAGTGTATCATTGAAAATACCTTATAATATAACGTAATATGCAGTGTATCATTGAAAATACCTTATGATATAACGTATTATGCAGTGTATCATTGAAAATACCTTATAATATATGGTAATTTGTAGTGTATCAATGTAAATACCTTATAATATAACGTAATATGCAGTGTATCATTGAAAATACCTTATAATATATCATAATATGCAGTCTATCATTGAAAATACCATATAATATAATCTAAATGCAGAGTATCATTGGAAATACATTATAATATAACGTAATATGCAGTGAATCATTGAAAATACCTTATAATATATAGTAATTTGTAGTTTATCAGTATAAATACCGTATAGTATAACTTAATATGCAGTGTATCTCTGAAAATACCTTATAAAATAACGTGATATGCAGTCTATCATCGAAAATACCTTATAATATAACGTAATATGCAGTGTATCATTGAAAATACCTTATAATATAACGTAATATGCAGTGTGTCATTGAAAATACCTTATAATATAACGTAATATGCAGTGTATCATTGAAAATAGCTTATAATATAACGTAATATGCAGTGTATCGTTGAAAATACCTTATAATATATAGTAGCTTATCATTGAAAATACCTTATAATATATAGTAGTTTATCATTGAAAATACCTTATAATATAACGTAATATGCAGTGTATCATTGAAAATACCTTATGATATAACGTATTATGGAGTGTATCATTGAAAATACCATATCATATATCGTAATATGCAGTGTATCATTGAAAATACCTTATAATATAACGTAATATGCAGTGTGTCATTGAAAATACCTTATATATTAATATAACGTAATATGCAGTGTATCATTGAAAATACCTTATAATATACCATAATATGCAGTGTATCATTGAAAATACCTTATAATATAACGTAATATGCAGTGTATCATTGAAAATACCTTATAATATATGGTAATTTGTAGTGTATCAATGAAAATACCTTATAATATAACGTAATATACAGTGTATCATTGAAAATACCTTATAATATAACGTAGTATGCAGTGTAACATTGAAAACACCTTATAATATCACGTAATATGCAGTGTATCATTGAAAATACCTTATAATATATAGTAGTTTATCATTGAAAATTCCTTATAATATAACGTAATATGCAGTGTATCATTGAAAATACCTTATAATATATCATAATATGCAGTTTATCATTGAAAATACCTTATAATATATGGTAATTTGTAGTGTATCAATGAAAATACCTTATGATATAACGTATTATGCAGTGTATCATTGAAAATACCTTATAATATATGGTAATTTGTAGTGTATCAATGTAAATACCTTATAATATAACGTAATATGCAGTGTATCATTGAAAATACCTTATAATATATCATAATATGCAGTCTATCATTGAAAATACCATATAATATAATCTAAATGCAGAGTATCATTGGAAATACATTATAATATAACGTAATATGCAGTGAATCATTGAAAATACCTTATAATATATAGTAATTTGTAGTTTATCAGTATAAATACCGTATAGTATAACTTAATATGCAGTGTATCTCTGAAAATACCTTATAAAATAACGTGATATGCAGTCTATCATCGAAAATACCTTATAATATAACGTAATATGCAGTGTATCATTGAAAATACCTTATAATATAACGTAATATGCAGTGTATCATTGAAAATACCTTATGATATAACGTATTATGCAGTGTATCATTGAAAATACCTTATAATATATGGTAATATACAGTGTATCATTGCAAATACCTTATAATATAACGTAATATGCAGTGTGTCATTGAAAATACCTTATAATATAACGTAATATGCAGTGTATCATTGAAAATACCTTATAATATATAGTAATTTGTAGTTTATCAGTATAAATACCGTATAGTATAACTTAATATGCAGTGTATCTCTGAAAATACCTTATAAAATAACGTGATATGCAGTCTATCATCGAAAATACCTTATAATATAACGTAATATGCAGTGTATCATTGAAAATACCTTATAATATAACGTAATATGCAGTGTGTCATTGAAAATACCTTATAATATAACGTAATATGCAGTGTATCATTGAAAATAGCTTATAATATAACGTAATATGCAGTGTGTCATCGAAAATACCTTATAATATAACGTAATATGCAGTGTATCATTGAAAATACCTTATAATATATCATAATATGCAGTGTATCATTGAAAATACCATATAATATATCGTAATATACAGTGTATCATTGCAAATACATTATAATATAACGTAATATGCAGTGTGTCATTGAAAATACCTTATAATATAACGTCATATGCAGTGTATCATTGAAAATACCTTATGATATATAGTAGTTTACAATTGAAAATACCATATAATATAACGTAATATGCAGTGTATCATTGAAAATACCATATAATATAACGTAATATGCAGTGTATCTTTGAAAATACCTTATAATATACCATAATATGCAGTTTATCATTGAAAATACCTTATAATATAACGTAATATGCAGTGTACCATTGAAAATACCTTATAATATACCATAATATGCAGTTTATCATTGAAAATACCTTATAATATAACGTAATATGCAGTGTACCATTGAAAATACCTTATAATATATAGTAGTTTATCATTGAAAATACCTTATAATATAACGTAATATGCAGTGTATCATTGAAAATACCTTATCTATATATATAAAAATGGATGTTTGTATATATATGATTAAGAAACTTCGAAACTGTTTAACCGATCAACATGAAACTTGGCACGTATATGTGTTTTTTCGGGGAGAAGGTTTTTACGCTGTTCAATTTTTTTTATCTCGCCGCTGTAGATGGCGCTGCAATACATCAAATTATATACCGTTGAACCTATCGCTATGAAAATTGGTATACATAGGTATTTGAGCACGAGGAATATTTTCCAGCTATCCACTTTGTTGTAACTCGCCATCATATTGACGACAAAACACAATCTATATATATAAAAATGGATGTTTGTAAAGATATATATGTATATGATTAATAGACTTCGAAACTGTTTAACCGATCAACATGAAACTTGGCACGTATATGTGTTTTTTCGGGGAGAAGGTTTTTACGCTGTTCAATTTTTTTTATCTCGCCGCTGTAGATGGCGCTGCAATACATCAAATTATATACCGTTGAACCTATCGCTATGAAAATTGGTATACATAGGTATTTGAGCACGAGGAATATTTTCCAGCTATCCACTTTGTTGTAACTCGCCATCATATTGACGACAAAACACAATCTATATATATATAAAAATGGATGTTTGTAAAGATATATATGTATATGATTAATAGACTTCGAAACTGTTTGACCGATCAACATGAAACTTGGCACGTATATGTGTTTTTTCGGGGAGAAGGTTTTTACGCTGTTCAATTTTTTTTATCTCGCCGCTGTAGATGGCGCTGCAATACATCAAATTATATACCGTTGAACCTATCGCTATGAAAATTGGTATACATAGGTATTTGAGCACGAGGAATATTTTCCAGCTATCCACTTTGTTGTAACTCGCCATCATATTGACGACAAAACACAATTATATATATAAAAATGGATGTTTGTAAAGATATATATGTATATGATTAATAGACTTCGAAACTGTTTGACCGATCAACATGAAACTTGGTACGTATATGTGTTTTTTCGGGGAGAAGGTTTTTACGCTGTTCAATTTTTTTTATCTCGCCGCTGTAGATGGCGCTGCAATACATCAAATTATATACCGTTGAACCTATCTCTATGAAAATTGGTATACATAGGTATTTGAGCACGAGGAATATTTTCCAGCTATCCACACCTCGCCGTTGTAGATGGCGCTGCAATACATCAACTTCTATACCGTTGAATCTATTTCTATGAAAATTGGTATACATAGGTATTGAGCACGAGAAATATTTTCCCGCTATCCACTTTGTTGTAACTCACCATCATATTGACGAGAAAACAGAATAATTTATGATTTTTAATGTTTTAATGTTTGAAATGCCCTCCAAAAAATCAAACATTGGTAGAAGAACCAGACATACGCGGCAAGTGTCATCCAGTAGAGCTGCTGAAACATCTGAAGAGCGAGTGGCACGAGTTGAAAACCTACGAGTGCGAGCTTCTACAACAAGAGCTGTTGAAACATTTGAAGAGCGAGATACACGACGTGAAGGTCAACGCTTACGGCAGAATCGATCAACCCCCAAAAAATCAAACATTGGAAGAAGTACCAGACATACGCGGCAAGTGTCAGCCAGTAGAGCTGCTGAAACATCTAAAGAGCTGTTGAAACATTAGAAGAGCGAGTCGCACGAGTTGAAATCCTACGAGTGCGAGCTTCTACATCAAGAGCTGCTGAAACATCTGAAGAGCGAGATACACGACGTCAAGGTCAACGCTTACGGCAGAGTCGATCAAGAACGAGAATCGATCTCAAGAAAGCGGCGTTCAATTACAATAAAAACTTTGATTACAGAATGCATCACGATGTTGCCATCGGACCAATGACTAATTTGTGCTTTCATTGTCGCGCTTTGAAGTTTCAGAAAGAATCGCCTGGCATGTGTTGCTCTAATGGCAAAATCAACTTGCCACCACTGGCTGAGGTACCAGAACCACTTTTAACTTATGTGGCTGGAGTTACTCGGGAGTCCAAACACTTTCTACAGCATATTCGTAAATACAACTCATGCTTTCAAATGACATCGTTTGGAGCAACGAATATTGTGAGATATGGTAATTTCATGCCCACATTCAAAGTCCAAGGACAAGTGTATCATCAAATTGGTTCACTTCTTCCAGTAACCGATGAAGATCCACAGTTTTTGCAAATTTATTTCATGGACAATGTCGAGGAAGAGGTTGATCGACGATGCACATTTAGTGCAGTAACAGATCGAAGAATTATTGCTAAATTACGAGCATTATTCCACGAACATAACTGTTTGGTCCGAGATTTCAAATCCGCATTAGAGGATGTGAGAGCGGATGATTTAAAAGTCATTATCAGGGCAGACAAAACGCCATTGAATGAGCATGAAAGACGTTTCAATGCTCCAACGGCCACTGAAGTAGCAGCTGTAATTGTCGGAACAGAGATTACCCGCCGAGATATTGTTATCAGCAGACGAGATCAAACCAAGCAACGTGTTGCTGAAACACACCGATCGTACGATGCTCTTCAATATCCAATACTGTTTCCGCGAGGAGAAGACGGATATCATTTCGAAGTTTATCAAACTAATCCCATCACAGGTGCTGCGACAACGAAAAGAGTCAGTTGTATGGATTTTTATGCATACCGAATCATGATTCGTTCCCAACAATGTAACCATATTCTGAAGTGTCGTCAACTTTTCCAACAATTCATCGTTGATATGTACGCTAAAGTTGAAAGTGAACGACTCAATTACATTCGTTACAATCAATCGAAGCTTCGAGTCGAAGATTACATTCATTTGCGAGATGCAATTGCGAATAATGGAACAGTTTCTAACATTGGACAAATGGTTATACTTCCAGCTTCGTATACTGGAAGTCCAAGACATATGCAAGAATATACTCAGGATGCTCTAACATATGTTCGCAAATACGGACGTCCAGATCTTTTTATCACGTTCACATGCAATCCATCTTGGACTGAAATCAAAGATTTACTTTTACTTGGTCAGCAACCATTCCATCGGCATGACCTCACAGCGAGAGTTTTCAAACAAAAATTAATACGTTTTATGGATCTCATCACTAAGAATCATATATACGGAGAAACTCGCTGCTGGATGTATTCGATTGAATGGCAGAAAAGAGGTCTACCACATGCCCATATCTTAATTTGGTTGGTTGAAAGAATTGCTCGAACTCAAATTGACGATATTATTAATGCTGAACTGCCCGATCCAGAAGAAGATCCAGAATTATTTGAAATTGTCAAAAAACATATGATTCACGGACCATGTGGACTATACAACCCACATTCACCATGCATGAAAGATGGAAAATGCACTAAAAAGTATCCACGTCAAATGATACAAGAAACACAGACTGGTGGCGATGGTTATCCGCTGTACAGACGACGAAAACCAGATGATGGAGGACACACAACAACTATCAAAATCAATAACGTTTATTTCGAAATTGATAACCAGTGGATTGTGCCCTATTCTCCTATTCTTTCCAAATCATTCAATGCGCATATCAACGTGGAAGTCTGCAATTCAGTTAAATCAATTAAATACATATGTAAATATGTGAATAAAGGCAGCGATATGGCAGTTTTCGGACTTGCGAATCCCAATACTCCCGTTAATGAAGTAGAACAATTTCAAATGGGACGTTATATTAGTAGTAATGAAGCTGTATGGCGAATTCTTGGATTCGATATTCATGAACGCTTTCCTGCTGTTGTACATCTCAGTGTTCACTTGGAAAACGGTCAACGAGTCTACTTCACGGAAGTGAATGCACTCCACAGAGCTGCAGACCCACCAAACACAACGTTGACCGCTTTTTTCCAATTGTGTGCAGCTGACGAATTCGCGAAAACGCTGTTATATCATGAAGTCCCGCAATATTACACTTGGAATCAATCGACGAAGAAATTTTACAGAAGAAAACGAGGCGCCAGGCATTCTTCAATAGCTGGCATATTTTTCTCTGGAACATTGGGACGAGTATATACTGTTCATCCGAATAATAGTGAATGCTACTATTTGCGAATGCTGCTTCACGTGGTCAAAGGACCAACATCGTTTCAAGCAGTCAAAACCATCGATGGTCAAGTATGCCAGACATACAGAGAAACATGTTTCAAACTTGGTTTGCTTGAAAATGATCAACATTGGGACAACACATTGACAGAAGCATCTGAAACACGTCATGCTCACCAAATACGAAATCTGTTCGCCATAATCTTGACAACCTGTGCGCCATCTGATCCGAAAGATCTATGGGAAAAACACAAAGAAAATATGAGCGAAGACATACTTCTCCGAGAACGCAGAGACAACCCCGGCCTGGATGTACAATATTCGGAAGATATTTATAATGAAGCCTTGATATTGCTTGAGGATATGTGTTTGTCGATTAACAACAAACTTCTTAATCAGCTTGGGCTATTTACACCGGACCGTAACAGAAACGATGTTGTTGATAGAGACGTATTGCGAGAAAAACAATATGATGTCGATGCGCTACAAGTTTATGTTGAGGCTCAGAAAAGGCTCTTAACACATGATCAACGACTCGCGTACGATACAGTTATGGAGTATGTACGAGGCGGAAATGGTGGACTCCTTTTTCTTGATGCACCAGGAGGCACAGGAAAAACATTTCTACTCAATTTAATACTCGCCGAAATTCGAATGAAGAATGAGATTGCTGTGGCTGTAGCATCATCGGGGATTGCAGCAACACTACTTGATGGAGGACGCACGGCGCATTCGGCTTTCAAGCTGCCATTAAATCTAAATCTTGCTACAGATCCGCTTTGTAACATTGGAAAAACATCTGGAATGGCAACTGTATTGAAAAAATGCAAAATCATTATTTGGGATGAATGTACCATGATACATAAGAAAGGACTTGAAGCACTTGATCGTACTCTACGAGATTTTCGAAGCGATCAACATCAAATGGGCGGAGCTCTGATATTGCTCGCCGATGATTTCCGTCAAACTTTGCCCGTCATTCTAAGATCGACACCAGCAGACGAGCTGAACGCATGCCTGAAGAATTCGGCTCTTTGGAGACATGTGAAGAAAATTACACTTTCAACCAATATGCGTGTGCATTTACTTGGAAATGATATTTCTGCACAAATATTCGTCAAGCAACTTTTAGATATGGGCAATGGCAAACTTCCGGTTATTCCTGAAACACAGGAGATATCGTTCCCACAAAACTTCTGTCAACTTCAATCATCAATTGAAGATCTTGAAATGAAGGTTTTTCCGAACATCGTTAACAACTTCAGGAATCACAATTGGCTATCCGAGAGAGCTATTTTAGCTCCAAAAAATGATGACGTTAATCGAATCAATAACAGGATTCAATTGAAAATTCCTGGTGTGGTTACCAAATATAAATCCATCGATACAGTTACAGAAGAGGATCAAGCGGTAAATTATCCAATAGAATTTCTGAATTCATTGGAGCCTGCTGGAATGCCACCACACATATTAACGTTGAAAGTTGGTTCACCAATACTGCTCCTTCGGAATCTCAACACGCCAAAGTTGTGCAACGGAACTAGACTTTCAGTGAAAAAACTGATGCCGAATGTGATTGAAGCAACAATAATTAACGGCAAATGTAAAGGAGATGTGCTTATTCCACGCATTCCAATGATTCCCACTGATTTGCCCTTCACATTCAAACGACTGCAGTTTCCTGTGCGTCTTGCTTTCGCGATGACAATCAACAAAGCTCAAGGGCAGTCACTGCGCGTTGTCGGATTAAATTTAGAAAATCCATGTTTTTCGCATGGCCAACTATATGTCGCTTGCTCCAGAGTAGGAACTCCAAAATGTCTATACATATATACACCAAATCAAAAAACCAAAAATATTGTTTATCCACTCGCCTTACGCTAAATGTTAGCATTAGTTTAAATTGTTTAATGACCAAAATCTAAATTTGGGTGGCGTTTTCAAGGTCATTTGAAGGTCAACTTTGTTTTTTCAAATGGGTAAAAAGTGCGCGGATAAAAAAAAGTATCCTACGAAAATTATTGGTCTTTTTACGTACAATAAGATCCCATAATAAAAAATATAGGTTTCCATTTGAAAAAACAAAGTTGACCTTAAAATGACCTTGAACACGCCACCCAAATAAAAAACTGATACTGCCCCCCCTTTCCCTCTTGAAATTCTTGGATACGTGTTGCACACTTTTTTAATATCTTTCATATTTTTCGAGATATTCGGCTGGAAAGTTTTCAAATGAACACCCGGTATAATAAAATCGTGTCCGTCTGTCTGTGTGTGACGACATCAACTGAGAACGGCTGAACGTAGAAAGCTGGGGTTTGAACCATTAGAGGCGGCGTTTCTTCGAGAAGGTTTTAGAGCAAACCGCATTCGAAAAAGTCTATTTGTTCATAAGTTGTGACGTCATTACTGATCAAAGATAACTTTTTCGCCCACTTTGGGCACGTTACTGTTTATAAACTGGTTGCACCTGTATTCAATTTGACAGAGCGAGGGAGTGAGAGAGAGGGAGGGAGAGGGAGAGAGAGGGGGAACTTGTGGAAAGGGGAAGAGAGGGGAAAAGTGACAGGTAAAAACATGCTTTTAAAAAATACTGAGCCACAGCAACGCGTGGCGGGGGAAAGCTAGTAATATATAGTAGTTTATCATTGAAAATACCTTATAATATAAAGTAATATGCAGTGTATCATTGAAAATACCTTATAATATATAGTAGTTTATCATTGAAAATACCTTATAATATAACGTAATATGCAGTGTATCATTGAAAATACCTTATGATATAACGTATTATGCAGTGTATCATTGAAAATACCATATAATATATGGTAATTTGTAGTGTATCAATGGAAATACCTTATAATATAACGTCATATGCAGTGTATCATTGAAAATACCTTATGATGTATAGTAGTTTACAATTGAAAATACCATATAATATAACGTAATATGCAGTGTATCATTGAAAATACCTTATAATATTCCGTAATATGGAGTGTATCATTGAAAATAGCTTATAATATAACGTAATATGCAGTGTGTCATCGAAAATACCTTATAATATAACGTAATATGCAGTGTATCATTGAAAATACCTTATAATATATCATAGTATGCAGTGTATCATTGAAAATACCATATAATATATCGTAATATGCAGTGTATCATTGCAAATACCTTATAATATAACGTAATATACAGTGTGTCATTGAAAATACCTTATAATATAACGTCATATGCAGTGTATCATTGAAAATACCTTATGATGTATAGTAGTTTACAATTGAAAATACCATATAATATAACGTAATATGCAGTGTATCATTGAAAATACCTTATAATATTACGTAATATGGAGTGTATCATTGAAAATAGCTTATAATATAACGTAATATGCAGTGTGTCATCGAAAATACCTTATAATATAACGTAATATGCAGTGTATCATTGAAAATACCTTATAATATATCATAGTATGCAGTGTATCATTGAAAATACCATATAATATATCGTAATATGCAGTGTATCATTGCAAATACCTTATAATATAACGTAATATACAGTGTGTCATTGAAAATACCTTATAATATAACGTCATATGCAGTGTATCATTGAAAATACCTTATGATGTATAGTAGTTTACAATTGAAAATACCATATAATATAACGTAATATGCAGTGTATCATTGAAAATACCTTATAATATTACGTAATATGGAGTGTATCATTGAAAATACCTTATAATATAACGTTATGTGCAGTGTATCATTGAAAATACCTTATAATATAACGTAATATGCAGTGTATCATTGAAAATACCTTATAATATATCATAATATGCAGTTTATCATTGAAAATACATTATAATATATGGTAATTTGTAGTGTATCAATGAAAATACCTTATAATATAACGTAATATGCAGTGTATCGTTGAAAATACCTTATAATATAACGTAATATGCAGTGTATCATTGAAAATACCTTATGATATAACGTATTATGCAGTGTATCATTGAAAATACCATATAATATATGGTAATTTGTAGTGTATCAATGGAAATACCTTATAATATAACGTAATATGCAGTGTATCATTGAAAATACCTTATAATATATCATAATATGCAGTGTATCATTGAAAATACCATATAATATATCGTAATATGCAGTGTATCATTGAAAATACCTTATAATATAACGTAATATGCAGTGTGTCATTGAAAATACCTTATATATTAATATAACGTAATATGCAGTGTATCATTGAAAATACCTTATAATATACCATAATATGCAGTTTATCATTGAAAATACCTTATAATATAACGTAATATGCAGTGTACCATTGAAAATACCTTATAATATATAGTAGTTTATCATTGAAAATACCTTATAATATAACGTAATATGCAGTGTATCATTGAAAATAGCTTATAATATAACGTAATATGCAGTGTGTCATCGAAAATACCTTATAATATAACGTAATATGCAGTGTATCATTGAAAACACCTTATAATATATCATAATATGCAGTGTATCATTGAAAATACCATATAATATATCGTAATATGCAGTGTATCATTGCAAATACCTTATAATATAACGTAATATACAGTGTGTCATTGAAAATACCTTATAATATAACGTCATATGCAGTGTATCATTGAAAATACCTTATGATGTATAGTAGTTTACAATTGAAAATACCATATAATATAACGTAATATGCAGTGTATCATTGAAAATACCTTATAATATTACGTAATATGGAGTGTATCATTGAAAATACCTTATAATATAACGTTATATGCAGTGTATCATTGAAAATACCTTATAATATAACGTAATATGCAGTGTATCGTTGAAAATACCTTATAATATATAGTAGCTTATCATTGAAAATACCTTATAATATATAGTAGTTTATCATTGAAAATACCTTATAATATAACGTAATATGCAGTGTATCATTGAAAATAGCTTATAATATAACGTAATATGCAGTGTGTCATCGAAAATACCTTATAATATAACGTAATATGCAGTGTATCATTGAAAATACCTTATAATATATCATAATATGCAGTGTATCATTGAAAATACCATATAATATAACGTAATATGCAGTGTGTCATTGAAAATACCTTATAATATAACGTAATATGCAGTGTATCATTGAAAATAGCTTATAATATAACGTAATATGCAGTGTGTCATCGAAAATACCTTATAATATAACGTAATATGCAGTGTATCATTGAAAATACCTTATAATATATCATAATATGCAGTGTATCATTGAAAATACCATATAATATATCGTAATATACAGTGTATCATTGCAAATACCTTATAATATAACGTAATATGCAGTGTGTCATTGAAAATACCTTATAATATAACGTGTCACGTTGCCCTTTTTCCGTCGGACCGAGTACGGGGAAGAACGGCAACTTCCGGGATTTTATAGGCGCTGAGGCCGGGCCGCGCGCGGCCGTGCGGACGCGGTCCACCCGGGACAAACGCACCTCTCGAAATTCGATCAAGATTGACGTGATTCGACAAGTTCGGGCGCCAGGTACCGGAAGGGTACCGCACGAAACGTTCTCTCGGTTTACTCGCGGGTCAGCTGACGCGAAGGCCGAATATCGAGAAGCGCGAGGTCGAGAGGAAGGCGCGAGGAGTCGGAAGTTCGGACACGGGAATAGCGGGGACAGCCCTCACGGCAGGGCGGATCTCACAGGCGAAATTAACGAATTCGATTTTCGCTCTCAGTCATTTAATTAGTCGTCAATAATTACAGGCGCGCGGCCACGTGGCCGCAACCGGGAGCCCGCGCTCCTTGTACAGGATTGCGATAAGGTGGAGGTTCGCAGCGCGCGGTTGTCGACGTGCGAAGACGTTCGTCGCACGGGTCGCGACTGTCGCGATCGTTCTCGGGAAATTCGAAAGTTTCCGCGAACGAGATGGTAACGGCTCGCGCGATCTAAGCGATATCTAATTCTCGCGAAATGGCGATTCCTACCTTCGCGAAACGCGTACTGTAATGTCCGCGAAACGGAGCTATCTCACGACGCTGTCGGTTCTCCCGAGGAAAACTTCCGATATGCTAACGGAAGGGAACCTCTTGAATCGGCTCAAAGTACCGTCGGATCGGTACGAGCCCTGGGCACGAGGCGGGAAGCGCCTCGGCACACGCGAATATCGGGGACAGAGTCGGCGATCGGCTCGTGCCCCCCGCGAAATTAACGAGCTCGCTCGTAGACGAGTTTACGGAATCACTGTCGACTTACCGTGACTCGGAATCGGTGTCCTTCGGAAGTAATAGGACGGCTGTGTTTCCTTCCCTCGATAGTCGGGATTCTCGACACCGGCACTCTCCGCACGCGGAATCTAACGTACGAGATCTTTCGATATCAAAAACAGAGCGGCACTCTCGCTATGCGAGCCGGTACGACAGTGATTCCTTCGATTCTCGCCACGGCGCGTATCGATTCTGGTTCCCCCCACTCTAGCGACCTAGCCGAAATCCCCTAGTGGCGTACTTCACGCTGGCGATCTAGCGCTACGCAGGGCCGTGTCCTAACGGAACCTAGGAGCCCGAGAATTACTCGCGAAATTACCGGTTGCGATAAACGACCGGTGAGGATGTTCCCTCTCAGGTGTCTTGTCCACCACCCACGCTAGAACCCCATTTTAAGCGGGGTGAGGCGACGACGGGATCGCGAAAAGAACGATGTTCGGTAGGGGTTCTGGTCCCACGTCGGCGCCTCCGGGTTGATTGGCCCGTGTGTTTTGACTCCTTTTATATTCGCCCGTGCACGGACTATTGTTGTTCGGCCTTTCTCAGATTTCGGGCGCTCCTTGCCTTGGTTTCCTGCTTCGGGAGTTTTCGGCGGTCTCGTCGCCCTGATGATACGCCCCTGCAACTTAGCCGTACTCGGCAAACGTATCGGGCGTCAGCTGGAATTTCGGTATTTTTGTTTCCTCGGGGAACGCTCGCTTTTCCGCGTGCGGATTCGTGGTTCGAGACAGGATCGGCCCGGTCCATACGTAACTCGGTTTTTCTTTTCGCTATTCTTGGGGTAGGGAAGGGACGCTGCAAACTTGCAACGTCACAACTCCCCCCCCCTTAAAATGGACCGGACCGACAACGGTTCGTCGAACCTGTGATTCCGAGCTCGTTGTCGAAAGAGCGTTCCCTTCGGAAGTTTTCCCCTCACACCTGAAAACCTGTAACCTCGGACAGACACACGATCCCCATGCAATTTATCTTATTCAACTACTTATCTTTATTACGCTATTCGGACGAGATTCCTCGCGAGACCTTAACTTACGTCGTGGTTGGGTTTTTAAATAAATTCGCAGTTCCCCTTCGTTGTTTTTATGACAAATCTTATTTTATTTCTTATGTCTAATTTATCACATTTACGACAATTCCCCACCTCTTGTACCTCATCATGTGCTTTCCTACGGGAACCTGTAACGCCATCGGGACGACAATTCTAATCCAAAAAAAACAAACAAACGGAAACAACTAACTTTCTTCGTTTCGGGAACTCTCTACTAGAAACCCCTGCTAGGCCTGTTTTCGGCTTTTGGAATCCTACGAGATTTGTCGCGGGCCCTCTTTCTATATTCGAAATCATAAAATAACGGTCCCGCGACCGGAACGAAAAAGAGAAAAAAACTTATTGGTCCCGGAAATCGTGATCTTTTCGGAAACGCGGTGAGGCTCGTGTCGTAACCGATATTTTTAGTGGCTCTTATGCCGCTCGGGAGAACAAAACGTTATCTTTAACGGTTTCTTATTGAATTGTTGCGGACTCCTGTTGTCCGCCGAGGCCTGGTCGTGTACCCACGCAACCGATCGAAAGGCCATCGAAACGAAAAAAAAGAACTCAGGGCGGTATATTTCGGTGGGTACTCCGGTGTTCAGGGGTGGCCCTATTTCCTGCCCTTGCTGTCTCTCTCTTGGGGTTTGGGGGGCCCCACGAACGTCCAGTTGGGCCCGCACGTCTCGCAGGTCCGTACTGATCGGTCGGGCCTTCCGCACCGATAGCAATGTTGCTTCCCCTTCCTGGGGCATTCGGTCCGGCGGTGTCCCCCCTGGCCACAATTCCAGCATGCGTCTGGGTCTTGCGCTGGTTGCCTCTCTCCCTTTTCGCGTTTCTCGAATTGCGCCCACGAGATCGTTGACTCCCTTTTCCGCGTGTAATATTTCGGCTCTGTCGTTCTAAGCCCTTGTGTCTCCCTTCGGGATGGTTCGAGTGTGGTTCCGGGTCGTGCCAGATGGATCAAGTCTCCCTTTTCCGCGGCGGTATATGGTTCTGCGGGACTCTTTTTTCCCAACGTTATTCCCTTCGGGATGGTACGTTGTGGCTCTAGCTGGAGTGGTAACGCGGCTGCTGTTTCCTCCAGCGGCCCCAGGAGGTCCTCTACTGGTGGATTCCCGGTTTTGTCTTCCTTTTCTCCCAGGACGAAATTCCGCATTGCTATAATTGTCTGGGCCACCATCTCCAGCTGTTTTGCCGCGTCTTCATAGCGCTCATTCACCGCTTGGCTGAGCTTCGGCATCTGTAATTTTTATTCTGCTGTTGTCGTGTTCTTTCCCGCATTTTCTACCGGTGGTGTGTACGTTTTTAGGTCCGAGATATGGGCCTTTCCCGCGTCCTTCCCCTCCTTGGTACTCAATCGGTACACTACGGGGGATAATTTCGCGTCGATTTTAAACGGACCGCTAAATTTTGGGCATAGTTTGGCGGCGATATTCTGTGCCGCCGACGATAGGACGCGGTTTCGTTTGAGGACCCATTCCCCTACCTCGAACTGTGCATCTTTTTTATTGCGGTTATAATATTTTGCTTGAGTTTCGTAAGCGCGATCTAAATTTTCTACTACCCAATGCCGTAACGTAGCTAAATGCCCCATCCTCTCTTTCCATTTTTCGTTCGGGGTTACCTCGATATCTAGGGGGTTTCCGTGTTCGTCTCGATGACACGACGCAGGTTTCGGTTCTCGTCCGAAATTTAAAAATGCGGGAGATGCCTGTAGTACTGTGTGGTATGCGGTATTATACGCGAAGCGGAATTTCGATAAATTCGCGTCCCAATCGCGATGGTCTTTTCCGATAAACGCAACTATCATGGTTTTTAATACGCGATTAACCCGTTCTACCGGATTCGCCTGCGGGTGATACGGAGGTGTTGTCGTAATTTTTATCCCGTAGGTTTTCGCTAGCTCGTGAATCGCTTTATTAACAAATTCGGTACCGTTATCGGTTAGTAATACTTCTGGGGTTCCCCAGCGCGAGAAAATTAAATCTTCCAGGGCTTCGGAAATTTTTACCCCTGTTGCCCGGCGGAGGGGACAGCATTCTACCCATTTTGTAAAAAGATCTTGCATTACTAGCAAGTAGGAGTACCCTGCACGACTCGACGGAAACGGGCCCATTATGTCCGCGGCGACGACAATCCACGGAGCTTCGATACGACGCCTTCCCATGAGCCCGGAGGGGAGAGTTTGTTCCACCTTCGTTACTTGGCAAATGGGGCAGCGTCGCACGTACTCGACCACGGTTCGAAACATACCCGGCCAATAATATCTGGTCGCGACTCGGTGGTAAGTTTTTTCTACGCCAAGATGACCCGCTTGCGCTTCGTCGTGCGATTCTTTTAGAATCTCGGGTCTCCCCTCTACTGGTACGACTAACTTCCATTCATTTAAGTCGCCCCCGAGAATCTCGGCCATTAATGGGTCGATACGGCGATGGAAAAGCTGCCCCCCTCGGCTCGACCAGTCAGGGTGTTTTTCCGGGGAACTTTCTACTGCCCGAAATTTTTCCTCATACCAATCTAGTCGTATCGCGGCCACGGTCTCTTCCGCGTTTTCCCCCTTTTCGGTATTTTCAAACATTCGCGAAAGGGCGTCCGGTACGCGGTTTAATGCGCCCTGTCGATAAACGATTTCGAAATCGTATTCTAGCAGTTGTAATGCCCAACGAGCGAGCCTTCCTGACGGATTTCGTAATTGTCGTAACCACCGTAAACTATTGTGATCCGTGATTACCGTAAAACGGTAACCCTCCAAATACGGTCGGAATTTCTGTACGGCCCACACGATAGCGAGACATTCTAGTTCCGTCGCGGAATATTTTCGTTCGGCGTTGTTTAAAGACCGACTCGCGAATGCGATAACCCTTTCGACTTCCTCGATCTCCTGCACCAGTACTGCGCCCAGACCAACGGTACTCGCGTCGGTTTGGAGAACGAACGGTAACTCGAAATGTGGGCATGCAAGGGTCGGGGCTGTCGCGATCAAAGATCTTACTTTTTCGAAAGCGGATTGTTGTCCGCTTTCCCACTTCCATGTTTGTCCCTTCCGAAGCAAAATGTTCATCGGTTCCGATACCGTTGCGAAATCCGGAATGAATCTTCGATACCACGAAGCCATTCCGAGAAATCGTCTAAGTTGTTTAATATTTCTCGGAACCGGAAAGGACAGAACAGGCGCGACTTTGTCTCCGTCGACTTTTAGCCCCTCCCTGCTGACCACGAATCCCAAATACCGTACCTCCTCCCTGCAGAATTCGCATTTATCCGGGTTTATTATCAGGCCGGCCGTTTTTACTCTATTTAGAACCCGGCTGAGCCACTCGAGATGTTGGTCGAACGTCGTCGTCGCGATAATAATATCGTCCAAATACGCGAACGCATGGGGCTCCATTTCCGGTCCTATTAGGCGATCTAATAAGCGTTGAAACGTAGCCGGGGCTCCCGTGAGTCCGTACGGCATACGTTTGAATTGAAACAACCCCTTCCCCGGAACGGTAAACGCGGTAATCTGCTTGCTCGATTCTTCGAGCGGTATTTGGAAGTACGCCTGGCTGAGATCGAGGGTCGAGATATATCGCGCGGCCCGTAATTTATCTAGAATGCTCGTCATAATCGGTAGCGGATACGCGTCTTTTTTCGAGACTTCATTGACTTTGCGAAAATCTAAACAAAACCGATAGGTACCATTTGGCTTCTTGACCATGACGATAGGGCTTGACCATTCACTTTCTGACGGCTCGATAATTCCGGTGGCCAGTAACGAATCTACTTCTTTATAGATCGCTTCCTGAACTTTCGGTGAAACCGTGTAATAACGCTGTTTAATTGGCTTATTATCGCCAACATCAATTTTGTGCATGGTCAAGTCCGTTACGCCCGGTACTCCCGCAAAATCTTTCATTTCGCGTTTTAAAAATTTCCGTAGCCGCTCCTTTTCGTTGACCGTTAAAATCTGTAGGCCACAACAGAGCGGCTCGCTCATTGTTCTGCCGAAGGGAAATTCGACACGTGGTCGCGACGCGAAGTACCACACGGCTCGATGGTATTCGACTACGATACCGAATTTTGCGATTACGTCAATTCCCAATAATACGGAATTGACTAAATTATCGAGAACGCGTACGAGAATTTCGTGGGTCTGGTCTCCGATTCGCAATTTAAAACGTGCCTGTACGGTCGCGCGATCGACTGCCCCCGTGGCCAAAAGAAAATAACACGGTCGCTCAGCTGCTGATATCTGGGCTGCATCTCCGATTAAATTTAAAACGGCGCGACTTACGAACGATATCGAAGAACCGGAATCAATTAGGGCTTTTACGACATGTTTTCCGATACGCGCGTCGATTACGAGAAGCGACGGTCGAGGCGCGCGGTCGCGCTCGACACTTTGTTCGCTTACGCGCGCCGAAATCAAAACATACGGTACCGATAATTTTTCGTCCGAGAGAGGTAATAATTCTCGCGACGCCGACAGATGTTTTTCCGGAGCCGTTAATAATTTTGGCGAAGCCGATCGGGCTCTTACGAGCGGCTCCCTCGTTCGTTTCCCGCGTTCCGATTGCACCGACGGCATTGCTTCGAGGTTACCCCCTGTTCGCCGCATCGGTAGCAATGGATTCGCGGTCTTTCACGACAATTTCGCGATCGATGGCCCGGCTTTTGACAGTTCCAGCACGTGTCGTCAGCCGTCGGTTGGTTGTCCGGCGACTTGACGGCGCGACCGGTACCTGCAACCGTCGGGCCTTCCCAGCTGTTCTCGCCGCGCGTCATACGCGCCGGTTTCGGGCGCGGTCGGTTGGTCGAGCGTTCGGTGGTAGGGGCTCCGCGGGAACGAGAGGGGCCGGCGCGGTATCTCTCTTCCTCGCTGTCGGTACTCTCGGCTGCGGCGATACGGTTTACGGTCTCATATTTCGACGTCCAATGGGCTTTTTCCCGACCTAGGTTTTTCGTCTTCTTCGTGTATCTCCGCGGATCGTAATCAAATTCTTTATTCGCGAGGAACGGAGAGCGATAAACGTCAACGGTTCCGGGAGAGAGATGCCGCGCGGCTTCTCGCATGTTTATTTCTAATTCGCGTACCGTATTTAACGACGCGAGCGGTATTACTGCCCGCAATTCATCTCGCGCGCCCCAATAGATTAATTTCATTTTCTTTTCTTCCGGCCACGGTTTCTGCAATCGCTGCATCATAACCTTCATGTACGTGAGGTAATCGCGTACAGGTTCGTCCGGACCCTGTTTCCGCACGCGGAGATCGTGCTCGAGAAGTTCTTGGTAATCCGGATCGCGGAAATTTAGACGCCATTCTTCGGTAAATTCGTCCCACGTGGTCATTACGGGGCAGGTGGAGTACCAGAGCGCTGCAACGCCCGAGAGACAAACCGGCAAACAGCGTAGGAGGTCCTCGTCTTGAAGGTTCGAAACCCTTCGCAAATCCGTGAGTCGGGTGAAGAACATTTCTGAATCTTCCCCCGCCTCTCCGGAGAATTTGAGCTGCCATTTTCGTACCACCTCGTAGGCCGTTAGCGGTTTCTCTCTCTTTACTACGGGGCTCGGCTCTTCCTTGGTACTCGGGGGCACGGAAACACCGGTTTCGAAACCTTGGGTCGGACGACGCCGCGGAGTCGGTATTTGCAGGGTCGTTACAGTTCGGTGCGGGCTGAGGTCCACCGGGTCGCTTTTTACAGTCGGCCCGGTGTACCCCTCTCCGTCGCACTCGCTATATTCCGACCGATCGTCATCCTTCCAAACCTTCGAGCTGGTGTACATCTTTCCGTCACCCGGTATGTCGTTCGAAACTGCGAAGTTTGTTTTTCTTCGCGTCACGGTTAATACCAGGTCCCCCTTGACTCAAGGCCTTTTAACGCGAACTATACAGCGCGATGTTTACGCGACTTGTCCGGACACCTTAGTTCGCACGGAACCGTTGTTCTCTGTTACCCGTAACACGAAACCCGATTTCTTCGACCTACACGAATTCTCTTACGCGTGTTTTCCGAACGCGTACCACATAGCGCTATCGACAACGCCTATTATTGGAGCAATAACAACTCTAATGCTACAGGAATCTCCCGTACGACAATACGCGGTACACGACAATGTCACTAACAATTACAAACGTTAACGGTTTCTCGGATGGGAATTTTGGAAAGGGCCACGATATTTGCCCCAACACCGAAAAACGTACACACCCTTACATAATTTACAAATTTACAAAATTTACCAAATTATACAATTTATTTTACAATAATACTGTCGAGCTTGCTCGTTGTAAATTTTCCTCCGTCGAGAGGTACGCACGGAGAAAACGCTAGACGTTACGAAACGTGGTTGAGCGTGGTCTCCGAGCACAGCGTCGGAGAGATAGTCCTTTGTATTTCGTCGAATACGCGATTCCCGAAAACTGACCGCGACCTTTCTGTGAGAGTCCCTAGCTATTACCGTGCCTCTCTCTGTTCTCGGAAAAACCCTTACAAGAGAGAGGTCCCTGTTCGGGCGCCAATTTGTCACGTTGCCCTTTTTCCGTCGGACCGAGTACGGGGAAGAACGGCAACTTCCGGGATTTTATAGGCGCTGAGGCCGGGCCGCGCGCGGCCGTGCGGACGCGGTCCACCCGGGACAAACGCACCTCTCGAAATTCGATCAAGATTGACGTGATTCGACAAGTTCGGGCGCCAGGTACCGGAAGGGTACCGCACGAAACGTTCTCTCGGTTTACTCGCGGGTCAGCTGACGCGAAGGCCGAATATCGAGAAGCGCGAGGTCGAGAGGAAGGCGCGAGGAGTCGGAAGTTCGGACACGGGAATAGCGGGGACAGCCCTCACGGCAGGGCGGATCTCACAGGCGAAATTAACGAATTCGATTTTCGCTCTCAGTCATTTAATTAGTCGTCAATAATTACAGGCGCGCGGCCACGTGGCCGCAACCGGGAGCCCGCGCTCCTTGTACAGGATTGCGATAAGGTGGAGGTTCGCAGCGCGCGGTTGTCGACGTGCGAAGACGTTCGTCGCACGGGTCGCGACTGTCGCGATCGTTCTCGGGAAATTCGAAAGTTTCCGCGAACGAGATGGTAACGGCTCGCGCGATCTAAGCGATATCTAATTCTCGCGAAATGGCGATTCCTACCTTCGCGAAACGCGTACTGTAATGTCCGCGAAACGGAGCTATCTCACGACGCTGTCGGTTCTCCCGAGGAAAACTTCCGATATGCTAACGGAAGGGAACCTCTTGAATCGGCTCAAAGTACCGTCGGATCGGTACGAGCCCTGGGCACGAGGCGGGAAGCGCCTCGGCACACGCGAATATCGGGGACAGAGTCGGCGATCGGCTCGTGCCCCCCGCGAAATTAACGAGCTCGCTCGTAGACGAGTTTACGGAATCACTGTCGACTTACCGTGACTCGGAATCGGTGTCCTTCGGAAGTAATAGGACGGCTGTGTTTCCTTCCCTCGATAGTCGGGATTCTCGACACCGGCACTCTCCGCACGCGGAATCTAACGTACGAGATCTTTCGATATCAAAAACAGAGCGGCACTCTCGCTATGCGAGCCGGTACGACAGTGATTCCTTCGATTCTCGCCACGGCGCGTATCGATTCTGGTTCCCCCCACTCTAGCGACCTAGCCGAAATCCCCTAGTGGCGTACTTCACGCTGGCGATCTAGCGCTACGCAGGGCCGTGTCCTAACGGAACCTAGGAGCCCGAGAATTACTCGCGAAATTACCGGTTGCGATAAACGACCGGTGAGGATGTTCCCTCTCAGGTGTCTTGTCCACCACCCACGCTAGAACCACATTTTAAGCGGGGTGAGGCGACGACGGGATCGCGAAAAGAACGATGTTCGGTAGGGGTTCTGGTCCCACGTCGGCGCCTCCGGGTTGATTGGCCCGTGTGTTTTGACTCCTTTTATATTCGCCCGTGCACGGACTATTGTTGTTCGGCCTTTCTCAGATTTCGGGCGCTCCTTGCCTTGGTTTCCTGCTTCGGGAGTTTTCGGCGGTCTCGTCGCCCTGATGATACGCCCCTGCAACTTAGCCGTACTCGGCAAACGTATCGGGCGTCAGCTGGAATTTCGGTATTTTTGTTTCCTCGGGGAACGCTCGCTTTTCCGCGTGCGGATTCGTGGTTCGAGACAGGATCGGCCCGGTCCATACGTAACTCGGTTTTTCTTTTCGCTATTCTTGGGGTAGGGAAGGGACGCTGCAAACTTGCAACGTCACAAACGTCATATGCAGTGTATCATTGAAAATACCTTATGATATATAGTAGTTTACAATTGAAAATACCATATAATATAACGTAATATGCAGTGTATCATTGAAAATACCTTATAATATTACGTAATATGGAGTGTATCATTGAAAATACCTTATAATATACCATAATATGCAGTTTATCATTGAAAATACCTTATAATATAACGTAATATGCAGTGTACCATTGAAAATACCTTATAATATATAGTAGTTTATCATTGAAAATACCTTATAATATAACGTAATATGCAGTGTATCATTGAAAATAGCTTATAATATAACGTAATATGCAGTGTGTCATCGAAAATACCTTATAATATAACGTAATATGCAGTGTATCATTGAAAACACCTTATAATATATCATAATATGCAGTGTATCATTGAAAATACCATATAATATATCGTAATATGCAGTGTATCATTGCAAATACCTTATAATATAACGTAATATACAGTGTGTCATTGAAAATACCTTATAATATAACGTCATATGCAGTGTATCATTGAAAATACCTTATGATGTATAGTAGTTTACAATTGAAAATACCATATAATATAACGTAATATGCAGTGTATCATTGAAAATACCTTATAATATTACGTAATATGGAGTGTATCATTCAAAATACCTTATAATATAACGTTATATGCAGTGTATCATTGAAAATACCTTATAATATAACGTAATATGCAGTGTATCATTGAAAATAGCTTATAATATAACGTAATATGCAGTGTATCATTGAAAATACCTTATAATATAACGTAATATGCAGTGTATCATTGAAAATACCTTATAATATATCATAATATGCAGTGTATCATTGAAAATACCATATAATATATCGTAATATGCAGTGTATCATTGAAAATACCTTATAATATAACGTAATATGCAGTGTATCATTGAAAATACCTTATAATATTACGTAATATGGAGTGTATCATTGAAAATACCTTATAATATAACGTTATATGCAGTGTATCATTGAAAATACCTTATAATATAACGTAATATGCAGTGTATCATTGAAAATAGCTTATAATATAACGTAATATGCAGTGTGTCATCGAAAATACCTTATAATATAACGTAACATGCAGTGTATCATTGAAAATACCTTATAATATATCATAATATGCAGTGTATCATTGAAAATACCAGATAATATATCGTAATATGCAGTGTATCATTGAAAATACCTTATAATATACCGTAATATGCAGTGTGTCATTGAAAATACCTTATATATTAATATAACGTAATATGCAGTGTATCATTGAAAATACCTTATAATATACCATAATATGCAGTGTATCATTGAAAATACCTTATAATATAACGTAATATGCAGTGTATCATTGAAAATACCTTATGATATATAGTAGTTTACAATTGAAAATACCATATAATATAACGTAATATGCAGTGTATCATTGAAAATACCTTGTAATATATAGTAGTTTATCATTGAAAATACCTTATAATATAACGTAATATGCAGTGTGTCATTGAAAATACCTTATATATTAATATAACGTAATATGCAGTGTATCATTGAAAATACCTTATAATATAACATAATATGCAGTGTATCATTGAAAATACCTTATCATATAACGTAATATGCAGTGTATCATTGAAAATACCTTATAATATATGGTAATTTGTAGTGTATCAATGAAAATACCTTATAATATAACGTAATATACAGTGTATCATTGAAAATACCTTATAATATAACGTAGTATGCAGTGTAACATTGAAAACACCTTATAATATCACGTATTATGCAGTGTATCATTGAAAATACCTTATAATATATAGTAGTTTATCATTGAAAATACCTTATGATATAACGTATTATGCAGTGTATCATTGAAAATACCTTATAATATATGGTAATTTGTAGTGTATCAATGTAAATACCTTATAATATAACGTAATATGCAATGTATCATTGAAAATACCTTATAATATATCATAATATGCAGTCTATCATTGAAAATACAATATAATATAATCTAAATGCAGAGTATCATTGGAAATACATTATAATATAACGTAATATGCAGTGAATCATTGAAAATACCTTATAATATATAGTAATTTGTAGTTTATCAGTATAAATACCGTATAGTATAACTTAATATGCAGTGTATCTCTGAAAATACCTTATAAAATAACGTGATATGCAGCCTATCATCGAAAATACCTTATAATATAACGTAATATGCAGTGTATCATTGAAAATACCTTATAATATAACGTAATATGCAGTGTGTCATTGAAAATACCTTATAATATAACGTAATATGCAGTGTATCATTGAAAATAGCTTATAATATAACGTAATATGCAGTGTGTCATCGAAAATACCTTATAATATAACGTAATATGCAGTGTATCATTGAAAATACCTTATAATATATCATAATATGCAGTGTATCATTGAAAATACCATATAATATATCGTAATATACAGTGTATCATTGCAAATACCTTATAATATAACGTAATATGCAGTGTGTCATTGAAAATACCTTATAATATAACGTCATATGCAGTGTATCATTGAAAATACCTTATGATATATAGTAGTTTACAATTGAAAATACCATATAATATAACGTAATATGCAGTGTATCATTGAAAATACCTTATAATATTACGTAATATGGAGTATATCATTGAAAATACCTTATAATATACCATAATATGCAGTGTGTCATTGAAAATACCTTATAATATAACGTCATATGCAGTGTATCATTGAAAATACCTTATGATGTATAGTAGTTTACAATTGAAAATACCATATAATATAACGTAATATGCAGTGTATCATTGAAAATTCCTTATAATATTACGTAATATGGAGTGTATCATTCAAAATACCTTATAATATAACGTTATATGCAGTGTATCATTGAAAATACCTTATAATATAACGTAATATGCAGTGTATCATTGAAAATAGCTTATAATATAACGTAATATGCAGTGTGTCATCGAAAATACCTTATAATATAACGTAATATGCAGTGTATCATTGAAAATACCTTATAATATATCATAATATGCAGTGTATCATTGAAAATACCATATAATATATCGTAATATGCAGTGTATCATTGAAAATACCTTATAATATAACGTAATATGCAGTGTATCATTGAAAATACCTTATAATATTACGTAATATGGAGTGTATCATTGAAAATACCTTATAATATAACGTTATATGCAGTGTATCATTGAAAATACCTTATAATATAACGTAATATGCAGTGTATCATTGAAAATAGCTTATAATATAACGTAATATGCAGTGTGTCATCGAAAATACCTTATAATATAACGTAACATGCAGTGTATCATTGAAAATACCTTATAATATATCATAATATGCAGTGTATCATTGAAAATACCAGATAATATATCGTAATATGCAGTGTATCATTGAAAATACCTTATAATATACCGTAATATGCAGTGTGTCATTGAAAATACCTTATATATTAATATAACGTAATATGCAGTGTATCATTGAAAATACCTTATAATATACCATAATATGCAGTGTATCATTGAAAATACCTTATAATATAACGTAATATGCAGTGTATCATTGAAAATACCTTATGATATATAGTAGTTTACAATTGAAAATACCATATAATATAACGTAATATGCAGTGTATCATTGAAAATACCTTATAATATTACGTAATATGGAGTGTATCATTGAAAATACCTTATAATATACCATAATATGCAGTTTATCATTGAAAATACCTTATAATATAACGTAATATGCAGTGTACCATTGAAAATACCTTATAATATATAGTAGTTTATCATTGAAAATACCTTATAATATAACGTAATATGCAGTGTATCATTGAAAATAGCTTATAATATAACGTAATATGCAGTGTGTCATCGAAAATACCTTATAATATAACGTAATATGCAGTGTATCATTGAAAACACCTTATAATATATCATAATATGCAGTGTATCATTGAAAATACCATATAATATATCGTAATATGCAGTGTATCATTGCAAATACCTTATAATATAACGTAATATACAGTGTGTCATTGAAAATACCTTATAATATAACGTCATATGCAGTGTATCATTGAAAATACCTTATGATGTATAGTAGTTTACAATTGAAAATACCATATAATATAACGTAATATGCAGTGTATCATTGAAAATACCTTATAATATTACGTAATATGGAGTGTATCATTCAAAATACCTTATAATATAACGTTATATGCAGTGTATCATTGAAAATACCTTATAATATAACGTAATATGCAGTGTATCATTGAAAATAGCTTATAATATAACGTAATATGCAGTGTGTCATCGAAAATACCTTATAATATAACGTAATATGCAGTGTATCATTGAAAATACCTTATAATATATCATAATATGCAGTGTATCATTGAAAATACCATATAATATATCGTAATATGCAGTGTATCATTGAAAATACCTTATAATATAACGTAATATGCAGTGTATCATTGAAAATACCTTATAATATTACGTAATATGGAGTGTATCATTGAAAATACCTTATAATATAACGTTATATGCAGTGTATCATTGAAAATACCTTATAATATAACGTAATATGCAGTGTATCATTGAAAATAGCTTATAATATAACGTAATATGCAGTGTGTCATCGAAAATACCTTATAATATAACGTAACATGCAGTGTATCATTGAAAATACCTTATAATATATCATAATATGCAGTGTATCATTGAAAATACCAGATAATATATCGTAATATGCAGTGTATCATTGAAAATACCTTATAATATACCGTAATATGCAGTGTGTCATTGAAAATACCTTATATATTAATATAACGTAATATGCAGTGTATCATTGAAAATACCTTATAATATACCATAATATGCAGTGTATCATTGAAAATACCTTATAATATAACGTAATATGCAGTGTATCATTGAAAATACCTTATAATATAACGTAATATGCAGTGTATCATTGAAAATACCTTATAATATTACGTAATATGGAGTGTATCATTGAAAATACCTTATAATATAACGTAATATGCAGTGTATCATTGAAAATACCTTATGATATAACGTAATATGCAGTGTATCATTGAAAATACCTTATAATATAACGTAATATGCAGTGTATCTTTGAAAATACCTTATAATATATAGTAGTTTACCATTGAAAAAGCTTATAATATAACGTAATATGCAGTGTATCATTGAAAATACCTTATAATATATAGTAGCTTATCATTGAAAATACCTTATAATATATAGTAGTTTATCATTGAAAATACCTTATAGTATAACGTAATATGCAGTGTATCATTGAAAATACCTTATGATATAACGTAATATGGAGTGTATCATTGAAAATACCATATAATATATGGTAATTTGTAGTGTATCAATGAAAATACCTTATAATATAACGTAACATGCAGTGTATCATTGAAAATACCTTATAATATATCATAATATGCAGTCTATCATTGAAAATACCATATAATATAATCTAAATGCAGAGTATCATTGGAAATACATTATAATATAACGTAATATGCAGTGAATCATTGAAAATACCTTATAATATATAGTAATTTGTAGTTTATCAGTATAAATACCGTATAGTATAACTTAATATGCAGTGTATCTCTGAAAATACCTTATAAAATAACGTGATATGCAGTCTATCATCGAAAATACCTTATAATATAACGTAATATGCAGTGTATCATTGAAAATACCTTATAATATAACGTAATATGCAGTGTGTCATTGAAAATACCTTATAATATAACGTAATATGCAGTGTATCATTGAAAATAGCTTATAATATAACGTAATATGCAGTGTGTCATCGAAAATACCTTATAATATAACGTAATATGCAGTGTGTCATTGAAAATACCTTATAATATAACGTCATATGCAGTGTATCATTGAAAATACCTTATGATATATAGTAGTTTACAATTGAAAATACCATATAATATAACGTAATATGCAGTGTATCATTGAAAATACCTTATAATATTACGTAATATGGAGTGTATCATTGAAAATACCTTATAATATAACGTTATATGCAGTGTATCATTGAAAATACCTTATAATATAACGTAATATGCAGTGTATCATTGAAAATACCGTATAATATTTAGTAGTTTATCATTGAAAATACCTTATAATATTACGTAATATGTAGTGTATCATTGAAAATACCTTATAATATAACGTAATATGCAGTGTATCATTGAAAATACCTTATAATATAACGTAATATGCAGTGTATCTTTGAAAATACCTTATAATATATAGTAGTTTACCATTGAAAAAGCTTATAATATAACGTAATATGCAGTGTATCATTGAAAATACCTTATAATATATAGTAGCTTAACATTGAAAATACCTTATAATATATAGTAGTTTATCATTGAAAATACCTTATAATATAACGTAATATGCAGTGTATCATTGAAAATACCTTATGATATAACGTATTATGGAGTGTATCATTGAAAATACCATATAATATATGGTAATTTGTAGTGTATCAATGAAAATACCTTATAATATAACGTAACATGCAGTGTATCATTGAAAATACCTTATAATATATCATAATATGCAGTGTATCATTGAAAATACCATATAATATATCGTAATATGCAGTGTATCATTGAAAATACCTTATAATATAACGTAATATGCAGTGTGTCATTGAAAATACCTTATATATTAATATAACGTAATATGCAGTGTATCATTGAAAATACCTTATAATATATCATAATATGCAGTGTATCATTGAAAATACCTTATAATATAACGTAATATGCAGTGTATCATTGAAAATACCTTATAATATATCATAATATGCAGTCTATCATTGAAAATACCATATAATATAATCTAAATGCAGAGTATCATTGGAAATACATTATAATATAACGTAATATGCAGTGAATCATTGAAAATACCTTATAATATATAGTAATTTGTAGTTTATCAGTATAAATACCGTATAGTATAACTTAATATGCAGTGTATCTCTGAAAATACCTTATAAAATAACGTGATATGCAGTCTATCATCGAAAATACCTTATAATATAACGTAATATGCAGTGTATCATTGAAAATACCTTATAATATAACGTAATATGCAGTGTGTCATTGAAAATACCTTATAATATAACGTAATATGCAGTGTATCATTGAAAATAGCTTATAATATAACGTAATATGCAGTGTGTCATCGAAAATACCTTATAATATAACGTAATATGCAGTGTGTCATTGAAAATACCTTATAATATAACGTCATATGCAGTGTATCATTGAAAATACCTTATGATATATAGTAGTTTACAATTGAAAATACCATATAATATAACGTAATATGCAGTGTATCATTGAAAATACCTTATAATATAACGTTATATGCAGTGTATCATTGAAAATACCTTATAATATAACGTAATATGCAGTGTATCATTGAAAATACCGTATAATATTTAGTAGTTTATCATTGAAAATACCTTATAATATTACGTAATATGTAGTGTATCATTGAAAATACCTTATAATATAACGTAATATGCAGTGTATCATTGAAAATACCTTATAATATAACGTAATATGCAGTGTATCTTTGAAAATACCTTATAATATATAGTAGTTTACCATTGAAAAAGCTTATAATATAACGTAATATGCAGTGTATCATTGAAAATACCTTATAATATATAGTAGCTTAACATTGAAAATACCTTATAATATATAGTAGTTTATCATTGAAAATACCTTATAATATAACGTAATATGCAGTGTATCATTGAAAATACCTTATGATATAACGTATTATGGAGTGTATCATTGAAAATACCATATAATATATGGTAATTTGTAGTGTATCAATGAAAATACCTTATAATATAACGTAACATGCAGTGTATCATTGAAAATACCTTATAATATATCATAATATGCAGTGTATCATTGAAAATACCATATAATATATCGTAATATGCAGTGTATCATTGAAAATACCTTATAATATAACGTAATATGCAGTGTGTCATTGAAAATACCTTATATATTAATATAACGTAATATGCAGTGTATCATTGAAAATACCTTATAATATACCATAATATGCAGTGTATCATTGAAAATACCTTATAATATAACGTAATATGCAGTGTATCATTGAAAATACCTTATAATATATCATAATATGCAGTCTATCATTGAAAATACCATATAATATAATCTAAATGCAGAGTATCATTGGAAATACATTATAATATAACGTAATATGCAGTGAATCATTGAAAATACCTTATAATATATAGTAATTTGTAGTTTATCAGTATAAATACCGTATAGTATAACTTAATATGCAGTGTATCTCTGAAAATACCTTATAAAATAACGTGATATGCAGTCTATCATCGAAAATACCTTATAATATAACGTAATATGCAGTGTATCATTGAAAATACCTTATAATATAACGTAATATGTAGTGTATCATTGAAAATACCTTATAATATAACGTAATATGCAGTGTATCATTGAAAATACCTTATAATATATAGTAGCTTATCATTGAAAATACCTTATAATATATAGTAGTTTCTCATTGAAAATACCTTATAGTATAACGTAATATGCAGTGTATCATTGAAAATACCTTATGATATAACGTATTATGGAGTGTATCATTGAAAATACCATATAATATATGGTAATTTGTAGTGTATCAATGAAAATACCTTATAATATAACGTAACATGCAGTGTATCATTGAAAATACCTTATAATATATCATAATATGCAGTGTATCATTGAAAATACCTTATAATATATCATAATATGCAGTGTATCATTGAAAATACCATATAATATATCGTAATATGCAGTGTATCATTGAAAATACCTTATAATATAACGTAATATGCAGTGTGTCATTGAAAATACCTTATATATTAATATAACGTAATATGCAGTGTATCATTGAAAATACCTTATAATATACCATAATATGCAGTGTATCATTGAAAATACCTTATAATATAACGTAATATGCAGTGTATCATTGAAAATACCTTATAATATATCATAATATGCAGTCTATCATTGAAAATACCATATAATATAATCTAAATGCAGAGTATCATTGGAAATACATTATAATATAACGTAATATGCAGTGAATCATTGAAAATACCTTATAATATATAGTAATTTGTAGTTTATCAGTATAAATACCGTATAGTATAACTTAATATGCAGTGTATCTCTGAAAATACCTTATAAAATAACGTGATATGCAGTCTATCATCGAAAATACCTTATAATATATCATAATATGCAGTGTATCATTGAAAATACCAGATAATATATCGTAATATGCAGTGTGTCATTGAAAATACCTTATAATATAACGTAATATGCAGTGTGTCATTGAAAATACCTTATATATTAATATAACGTAATATGCAGTGTATCATTGAAAATACCTTATAATATACCATAATATGCAGTGTATCATTGAAAATACCTTATAATATAACGTAATATGCAGTGTATCATTGAAAATACCTTATAATATATGGTAATTTGTAGTGTATCAATGAAAATACCTTATAATATAACGTAATATACAGTGTATTATTGAAAATACCTTATAATATAACGTAATATACAGTGTATCATTGAAAATACCTTATAATATAACGTAGTATGCAGTGTAACTTTGAAAACACCTTATAATATCACGTAATATGCAGTGTATCATTGAAAATACCTTATAATATATAGTAGTTTATCATTGAAAATACCTTATAAATATAACGTAATATGCAGTGTATCATTGAAAATACCTTATAATATATCATAATATGCAGTTTATCATTGAAAAATACCTTATAATATATGGTAATTTGTAGTGTATCAATGAAAATACCTTATAATATAACGTAATATGCAGTGTATCATTGAAAATACCTTATAATATATGGTAATTTGTAGTGTATCAATGAAAATACCTTATAATATAACGTATTATACAGTGTATCATTGAAAATACCTTATAATATAACGTAATATACAGTGTATCATTGAAAATACCTTATAATATAACGTAGTATGCAGTGTAACTTTGAAAACACCTTATAATATCACGTAATATGCAGTGTATCATTGAAAATACCTTATAATATATAGTAGTTTATCATTGAAAATACCTTATAATATAACGTAATATGCAGTGTATCATTGTAAATACCTTATAATATATCATAATATGCAGTTTATCATTGAAAATACCTTATAATATATGGTAATTTGTAGTGTATCAATGAAATACCTTATAATATAACGTAATATGCAGTGTATCATTGAAAATACCTTATAATATAACGTAATATGCAGTGTATCATTGAAAATACCTTATGATATAAC
>CAKAJI010000313.1:0-100815 GCA_916610255.1 Lasioglossum lativentre
CAGTGTATCATTGAAAATACCTTATAATATAACGTAATATGCAGGGTATCATTGAAAATACCTTATAATATAACGTAATATGCAGTGTATCAATGAAAATACCTTATTACATATCGTAATATGCAGTGTATCATTGAAAATACCATATAATATAACGTAATATGCGGTGTATCATTGAAAATACCTAATAACATATCCTAATATGCAGTGTATCATAGAAAATACCTTATAATATAACGTAATATGCAGTGTATCATTGAAAATACCTTATAATATAACGTAACATGCAGTGTATCATTGAAAATACCTTATAATATAACGTAATATGCAGTGTATCATTGAAAATACATTATAATATAGCGTAATATGCAGTGTATCATAGAAAATACCTTATAATATAACGTAATATGCAGTGTATCATTGAAAATACCTTATAATATAACGTAACATGCAGTGTATCATTGAAAATACCTTATAATATAACGTAATATGCAGTGTATCATTGAAAATACATTATAATATAGCGTAATATGCAGTGTATCATTGAAAATACCTTATAATATAACGTAATATGCAGTGTATCATTGAATATACCTTATAATATAACGTAATATGCAGTGTATCATAGAAAATACCTTATAATATAACGTAATATGCAGTGTATCATTGAAAATACCTTATAATATAACATATCCTAATATGCAGTGTATCATAGAAAATACCTTATAATATAACGTAATATGCAGTGTATCATTGAAAATACCTTATAATATAACGTAACATGCAGTGTATCATTGAAAATACCTTATAATATAACGTAATATGTAGTGTATCATTGAAAATACCTTATAATATAGCGTAATATGCAGTGTATCATTGAAAATACCTTATAATATAGCGTAATATGCAGTGTATCATTGAAAATACCTTATAATATAACGTAATATGCAGTGTATCATTGAAAATACCTTATAATATAACGTAATATGCAGTGTATCATAGAAAATACCATGTAATATAACGTAATATACAGTGTATCATTGAAAATACCTTATAATATAACGTAATATGCAGTGTATCATTGGAAATACCTTGTAATATATCGTAGTTTATCATTGAAAATACCTTATAATATAACGAAATATGCAGTGTATCATTGAAAATACCTTATAATATAACGTAATATGCAGTGTATCATTGAAAATACCTTATAATATAACGTAATATGCAGTGTATCATAGAAAATACCATGTAATATAACGTAATATACAGTGTATCATTGAAAATACCTTATAATATAAGGTAATATGCAGTGTATCATTGAAAATACCTTCTAATATATCGTAGTTTATCATTGAAAATACCTTATAATATAACGTAATATGCAGTGTATCATTGAAAATACCTTATAATATAACGTAATATGCAGTGTATCATTGGAAATACCTTGTAATATATCGTAGTTTATCATTGAAAATACCTTATAATATAACGAAATATGCATTGTATCATTGAAAATACCTTATAATATAACGTAATATGCAGTGTATCATTGAAAATACCTTATAATATAACGTAATATGCAGTGTATCATAGAAAATACCATGTAATATAACGTAATATACAGTGTATCATTGAAAATACCTTATTACATATCGTAATATGCACTGTATCATTGAAAATACCATATAATATAACGTAATATGCAGTGTATCATTGAAAATACCTAATAACATATCCTAATATGCAGTGTATCATAGAAAATACCTTATAATATAACGTAATATGCAGTGTATCATTGAAAATACATTATAATATAGCGTAATATGCAGTGTATCATTGAAAATACCTTATAATATAACGTAATATGCAGTGTATCATTGAAAATACCTTCTAATATATCGTAGTTTATCATTGAAAATACCTTATAATATAACGTAATATGCAGTGTATCATAGAAAATACCATGTAATATACAGTGTATCATTGAAAATACCTTATAATATAACGTAATATGCAGTGTATCATTGAAAATACCATGTAATATAACGTAGTATACAGTGTATCATTGAAATTACCTTATAATATAACGTAATATGCAGTGTATCATTGAAAATACCTTCTAATATATCGTAGTTTATCATTGAAAATACCTTATAATATAACGTAATATGCAGTGTATCATTGAAAATACCTTATAATATAACGTAACATGCAGTGTATCATTGAAAATACCTTATAATATAACGTAATATGTAGTGTATCATTGAAAATACCTTATAATATAACGTAATATGCAGTGTATCATAGAAAATACCATGTAATATAACGTAATATACAGTGTATCATTGAAAATACCTTATAATATAACGTAATATGCAGTGTATCATTGAAAATACCTTATAATATAACGTAATATGCAGGGTATCATTGAAAATACCTTATAATATAACGTAATATGCAGTGTATCAATGAAAATACCTTATTACATATCGTAATATGCAGTGTATCATTGAAAATACCATATAATATAACGTAATATGCGGTGTATCATTGAAAATACCTAATAACATATCCTAATATGCAGTGTATCATAGAAAATACCTTATAATATAACGTAATATGCAGTGTATCATTGAAAATACCTTATAATATAACGTAATATGCAGTGTATCATTGAAAATACCTTATAATATAACGTAATATGCAGTGTATCATTGAAAATACATTATTATATAGCGTAATATGCAGTGTATCATTGAAAATACCTTATAATATAACGTAATATGCAGTGTATCATTGAATATACCTTATAATATAACGTAATATGCAGTGTATCATAGAAAATACCATGTAATATAACGTAACATGCTGTGTATCATTGAAAATACCTTATAACATATCCTAATATGCAGTGTATCATAGAAAATACCTTATAATATAACGTAATATGCAGTGTATCATTGAAAATACCTTATAATATAACGTAATATGCAGTGTATCATAGAAAATACCATGTAATATAACGTAATATACAGTGTATCATTGAAAATACCTTATAATATAACGAAATATGCAGTGTATCATTGAAAATACCTTATAATATAACGTAATATGCAGTGTATCATTGAAAATACCTTATAATATAACGTAATATGCAGTGTATCATAGAAAATACCATGTAATATAACGTAATATACAGTGTATCATTGAAAATACCTTATAATATAACGTAATATGCAGTGTATCATTGGAAATAACTTATAATATGACGTAATATGGAGTGTATCATTGAAAATATCTTATAATATATCGTAGTTTATCATTGAAAATTCCTTATAATATAACGTAATATGCAGTGTATCATTGGCAATACCATATAATATGACGTAATATGCAGTGTATCATAGAAAATACCTTATAATATAACGTAACATGCAGTGTATCATTGAAAATACCTTATAATCTAACGTAATATGCAGTGTATCATTGGAAATAACTTATAATATGACGTAATATGCAGTGTATCATTGAAAATACCTTCTAATATATCGTAGTTTATCACTGAGAATTGCTTATAATATAACGTAATATGCAGTGTATCATTGAAAATACCTTATAATATACCGTAATATGTAGTTTATCATTGTAAATACCTTATAATATATCGTAATTTGTAGTGTATAATTGAAAATACCTTATACGACAACGTAATATGCAGTGTATCATTGAAAATACCTTATAATCTAACGTAATATGCAGTGTATCATTGGAAATAACTTGTAATATGACGTAATATGCAGTGTATCATTGAAAATACCTTATAATATAACGTAATATGCAGTGTATCATTGAAAATACCTTATAATATAACGTAATATGCAGTGTATCATTAAAAATACCTTATAATATAGCGTAATATGCAGTATATCATTGAAAATACCTTATAATATAACGTAATATGCAGTGTATCATTTAAAATACCTTATAATATAACGTAACATGCAGTGTATCATTGAAAATACCTTATAATATAACGTAATATGCAGTGTATCATAGAAAATACCATGTAATATAACGTAATATACAGTGTATCATTGAAAATACCTTATAATATAGCGTAGTTTATCATTGAAAATTCCTTATAATATATCGTAATATGCAGTGTATCATTGAAAATACCTTATAATATAACGTAATATGCAGTGTATCATAGAAAATACCATGTAATATAACGTAATATACAGTGTATCATTGAAAATACCTTATAATATAACGTAATATGCAGTGTATCATTGAAAATACCTTCTAATATATCGTAGTTTATCATTGAAAATACCTTATAATATAACGTAATATGCAGTGTATCATTGAAAATACCTTATAATATAACGTAATATGCAGTGTATCATTGGAAATACCTTGTAATATATCGTAGTTTATCATTGAAAATACCTTATAATATAACGAAATATGCATTGTATCATTGAAAATACCTTATAATATAACGTAATATGCAGTGTATCATTGAAAATACCTTATAATATAACGTCATATGCAGTGTATCATAGAAAATACCATGTAATATAACGTAATATACAGTGTATCATTGAAAATACCTTATTACATATCGTAATATGCACTGTATCATTGAAAATACCATATAATATAACGTAATATGCAGTGTATCATTGAAAATATCTAATAACATATCCTAATATGCAGTGTATCATAGAAAATACCTTATAATATAACGTAATATGCAGTGTATCATTGAAAATACATTATAATATAGCGTAATATGCAGTGTATCATTGAAAATACCTTATAATATAACGTAATATGCAGTGTATCATTGAAAATACCTTCTAATATATCGTAGTTTATCATTGAAAATACCTTATAATATAACGTAATATGCAGTGTATCATAGAAAATACCATGTAATATACAGTGTATCATTGAAAATACCTTATAATATAACGTAATATGCAGTGTATCATAGAAAATACCATGTAATATAACGTAATATACAGTGTATCATTGAAATTACCTTATAATATAACGTAATATGCAGTGTATCATTGAAAATACCTTCTAATATATCGTAGTTTATCATTGAAAATACCTTATAATATAACGTAATATGCAGTGTATCATTGAAAATACCTTATAATATAACGTAACATGCAGTGTATCATTGAAAATACCTTATAATATAACGTAATATGTAGTGTATCATTGAAAATACCTTATAATATAACGTAATATGCAGTGTATCATAGAAAATACCATGTAATATAACGTAATATACAGTGTATCATTGAAAATACCTTATAATATAACGTAATATGCAGTGTATCATTGAAAATACCTTATAATATAACGTAATATGCAGTGTATCATTGAAAATACCTTATAATATAACGTAATATGCAGTGTATCAATGAAAATACCTTATTACATATCGTAATATGCAGTGTATCATTGAAAATACCATATAATATAACGTAATATGCGGTGTATCATTGAAAATACCTAATAACATATCCTAATATGCAGTGTATCATAGAAAATACCTTATAATATAACGTAATATGCAGTGTATCATTGAAAATACCTTATAATATAACGTAATATGCAGTGTATCATTGAAAATACCTTATAATATAACGTAATATGCAGTGTATCATTGAAAATACATTATTATATAGCGTAATATGCAGTGTATCATTGAAAATACCTTATAATATAACGTAATATGCAGTGTATCATTGAATATACCTTATAATATAACGTAATATGCAGTGTATCATAGAAAATACCATGTAATATAACGTAACATGCTGTGTATCATTGAAAATACCTTATAACATATCCTAATATGCAGTGTATCATAGAAAATACCTTATAATATAACGTAATATGCAGTGTATCATTGAAAATACCTTATAATATAACGTAATATGCAGTGTATCATAGAAAATACCATGTAATATAACGTAATATACAGTGTATCATTGAAAATACCTTATAATATAACGTAATATGCAGTGTATCATTGAAAATACCTTATAATATAACGTAATATGCAGTGTATCATAGAAAATACCATGTAATATAACGTAATATACAGTGTATCATTGAAAATACCTTATAATATAACGTAATATGCAGTGTATCATTGGAAATAACTTATAATATGACGTAATATGGAGTGTATCATTGAAAATATCTTATAATATATCGTAGTTTATCATTGAAAATTCCTTATAATATAACGTAATATGCAGTGTATCATTGGCAATACCATATAATATGACGTAATATGCAGTGTATCATAGAAAATACCTTATAATATAACGTAACATGCAGTGTATCATTGAAAATACCTTATAATCTAACGTAATATGCAGTGTATCATTGGAAATAACTTATAATATGACGTAATATGCAGTGTATCATTGAAAATACCTTCTAATATATCGTAGTTTATCACTGAGAATTGCTTATAATATAACGTAATATGCAGTGTATCATTGAAAATACCTTATAATATACCGTAATATGTAGTTTATCATTGTAAATACCTTATAATATATCGTAATTTGTAGTGTATAATTGAAAATACCTTATACGACAACGTAATATGCAGTGTATCATTGAAAATACCTTATAATCTAACGTAATATGCAGTGTATCATTGGAAATAACTTGTAATATGACGTAATATGCAGTGTATCATTGAAAATACCTTATAATATAACGTAATATGCAGTGTATCATTGAAAATATCTTATAATATAACGTAATATGCAGTGTATCATTAAAAATACCTTATAATATAGCGTAATATGCAGTATATCATTGAAAATACCTTATAATATAACGTAATATGCAGTGTATCATTTAAAATACCTTATAATATAACGTAACATGCAGTGTATCATTGAAAATACCTTATAATATAACGTAATATGCAGTGTATCATAGAAAATACCATGTAATATAACGTAATATACAGTGTATCATTGAAAATACCTTATAATATAGCGTAGTTTATCATTGAAAATTCCTTATAATATATCGTAATATGCAGTGTATCATTGAAAATACCTTATAATATAACGTAATATGCAGTGTATCATAGAAAATACCATGTAATATAACGTAATATACAGTGTATCATTGAAAATACCTTATAATATAACGTAATATTTGCAGTGTATCATTGAAAATACCTTCTAATATATCGTAGATTATCATTGAAAATACCTTATAATATAACGTAATATGCAGTGTATCATTCGAAATAACTTATAATATGACGTAATATGGAGTGTATCATTGAAAATACCTTATAATATATCGTAGTTTATCATTGAAAATTCCTTATAATATAACGTAATATGCAGTGTATCATTGGCAATACCATATAATATGGCGTAATATGCAGTGTATCATAGAAAATACCTTATAATATAACGTAACATGCAGTGTATCATTGAAAATACCTTATAATATAACGTAATATGCAGTGTATCATAGAAAATACCATGTAATATAACGTAATATACAGTGTATCATTGAAAATACCTTATAATATAGCGTAATATACAGTGTATCATTGAAAATACCTTATAATATAGCGTAATAAGCAGTGTATCATTGAAAATACCTTATAATATAACGTAATATGCAGTGTATCATTGAAAATACCTTATAATATATCGTAATTTGTAGTGTATAATTGAAAATACCTTATAATATAACGAAATATGCAGTGTATCATTGAAAATGCCTTATAATATATCGTAGTTTATCATTGAAAATACCTTATAATATAACGTAATATGCAGTGTATCATTGGAAATACCTTATAATATAGCGTAATATGCAGTATATCATTGAAAATACCTTATAATCTAACGTAATATGCAGTGTATCATTGGAAATAACTTGTAATATGACGTAATATGCAGTGTATCATTGAAAATACCTTCTAATATATCGTAGTTTATCATTGAGAATTGCTTATAATATAACGTAATATGCAGTGTATCATTGAAAATACCTTATAATATAACGTAATATGCAGTGTATCATTGAAAATACCTTATAATATATCGTAATTTGTAGTGTATCATTGAAAATACCTCATAATATATCGTAGTTTATCATTGAAAATACCTTATAATATAACGTAATATGCAGTGTATCATTGGAAATAACTTATAATATGACGTAATATGGAGTGTATCATTGAAAATACCTTATAATATATCGTAGTTTATCATTGAAAATTCCTTATAATATAACGTAATATGCAGTGTATCATTGGCAATACCATATAATATGACGTAATATGCAGTGTATCATAGAAAATACCTTATAATATAACGTAACATGCAGTGTATCATTGAAAATACCTTATAATATAACGTAATATGCAGTGTATCATAGAAAATACCATGTAATATAACGTAATATACAGTGTATCATTGAAAATACCTTATAATATAGCGTAATATGCAGTGTATCATTGAAAATACCTTATAATATAACGTAATATGCAGTGTATCATTGAAAATACCTTATAATATATCGTAATTTGTAGTGTATAATTGAAAATACCTTGTTCGGGCTCAACCGTCGGCTGCGCCCGACAACGAACGGGAGCATCGACCGAGCGACCGAAAGGACCGCCGCGGCCCGCAAACAATAAACACGCGCGCCCGGCAAAACGGTCACTCGCTCGGTTTAAATGCTCCGATCGCCGAAAAACCGTTCGACAACGCGTTCCCCGCGACACCCCTTCCCCACGTCAGGAAGGCGGATATACACACCTCGCACGCCGGTGCGAGGTGAGTTGGAAAGCAACAGCGAAGCGCACCTTGACGTCAGCGATCTACAGTTTATACAAATTATTATACACGAGTTTGAGAATCGCGATCCCGCGACGCGATCTCCCTCAAGAGTTCACACGCCCAGCGTGAATGTGCACTCCGCGCCCACGCGCATTGTACATTTTGTATATAGTTTCGTGTTTAAATATATTGTATATAGTCTGTGTCGTAAATATCGTCTAAACTCTCTCGTAATCGTCCCATCGTCCTCACCGGCAATTCTCCGTCCCGATACCGACGGAACATACCTTATAATATAACGAAATATGCAGTGTATCATTGAAAATGCCTTATAATATATCGTAGTTTATCATTGAAAATACCTTATAATATAACGTAATATGCAGTGTATCATTGGAAATAACTTATAATATGACGTAATATGGAGTGTATCATTGAAAATACCTGATAATATAAAGTAGTTTATCATTGAAAATTCCTTATAATATAACGTAATATGCAGTGTATCATTGGCAATACCATATAATATGACGTAATATGCAGTGTATCATAGAAAATACCTTATAATATAACGTAACATGCAGTATATCATTGAAAATACCTTATAATCTAACGTAATATGCAGTGTATCATTGGAAATAACTTATAATATGACGTAATATGCAGTGTATCATTGAAAATACCTTCTAATATATCGTAGTTTATCACTGAGAATTGCTTATAATATAACGTAATATGCAGTGTATCATTGAAAATACCTTATAATATAGCGTAATATGCAGTATATCATTGAAAATACCTTATAATATAACGTAATATGCAGTGTATCATTGAAAATACCTTATAATATAACGTAACATGCAGTGTATCATTGAAAATACCTTATAATATAACGTAATATGCAGTGTATCATAGAAAATACCATGTAATATAACGTAATATACAGTGTATCATTGAAAATACCTTATAATATAGCGTAGTTTATCATTGAAAATTCCTTATAATATATCGTAATATGCAGTGTATCATTGAAAATACCTTATAATATAACGTAATATGCAGTGTATCATAGAAAATACCATGTAATATAACGTAATATACAGTGTATCATTGAAAATACCTTATAATATAACGTAATATGCAGTGTATCATTGAAAATACCTTCTAATATATCGTAGATTATCATTGAAAATACCTTATAATATAACGTAATATGCAGTGTATCATTGGAAATAACTTATAATATGACGTAATATGGAGTGTATCATTGAAAATATCTTATAATATATCGTAGTTTATCATTGAAAATTCCTTATAATATAACGTAATATGCAGTGTATCATTGGCAATACCATATAATATGACGTAATATGCAGTGTATCATACAAAATACCTTATAATATAACGTAACATGCAGTGTATCATTGAAAATACCTTATAATATAACGTAATATGCAGTGTATCATAGAAAATACCATGTAATATAACGTAATATACAGTGTATCATTGAAAATACCTTATAATATAGCGTAATATGCAGTGTATCATTGAAAATACCTTATAATATAACGTAATATGCAGTGTATCATAGAAAATACCATGTAATATAACGTAATATACAGTGTATCATTGAAAATACCTTATAATATAGCGTAGTTTATCATTGAAAATTCCTTATAATATAACGTAATATGCAGTGTATCATTGAAAACACCTTATAATATAACGTAATATGCAGTGTATCATAGAAAATACCATGTAATATAACGTAATATACAGTGTATCATTGAAAATACCTTATAATATAACGTAATATGCAGTGTATCATTGAAAATACCTTCTAATATATCGTAGTTTATCATTGAAAATACCTTATAATATAACGTAATATGCAGTGTATCATTGGAAATAACTTATAATATGACGTAATATGGAGTGTATCATTGAAAATACCTTATAATATATCGTAGTTTATCATTGAAAATTCCTTATAATATAACGTAATATGCAGTGTATCATTGGCAATACCATATAATATGACGTAATATGCAGTGTATCATAGAAAATACCTTAAAATATAACGTAACATGCAGTGTATCATTGAAAATACCTTATAATATAACGTAATATGCAGTGTATCATAGAAAATACCATGTAATATAACGTAATATACAGTGTATCATTGAAAATACCTTATAATATAGCGTAATATGCAGTGTATCATTGAAAATACCTTATAATATAACGTAATATGCAGTGTATCATAGAAAATACCATGTAATATAACGTAATATACAGTGTATCATTGAAAATACCTTATAATATAGCGTAGTTTATCATTGAAAATTCCTTATAATATATCGTAATATGCAGTGTATCATTGAAAATACCTTATAATATAACGTAATATGCAGTGTAGCATAGAAAATACCATGTAATATAACGTAATATACAGTGTATCATTGAAAATACCTTATAATATAACGTAATATGCAGTGTATCATTGAAAATACCTTCTAATATATCGTAGATTATCATTGAAAATTCCTTATAATATAACGTAATATGCAGTGTATCATTGGCAATACCATATAATATGACGTAATATGCAGTGTATCATAGAAAATACCTTATAATATAACGTAACATGCAGTGTATCATTGAAAATACCTTATAATCTAACGTAATATGCAGTGTATCATTGGAAATAACTTATAATATGACGTAATATGCAGTGTATCATTGAAAATACCTTCTAATATATCGTAGTTTATCACTGAGAATTGCTTATAATATAACGTAATATGCAGTGTATCATTGAAAATACCTTATAATATAGCGTAATATGCAGTATATCATTGAAAATACCTTATAATATAACGTAATATGCAGTGTATCATTTAAAATACCTTATAATATAACGTAACATGCAGTGTATCATTGAAAATACCTTATAATATAACGTAATATGCAGTGTATCATAGAAAATACCATGTAATATAACGTAATATACAGTGTATCATTGAAAATACCTTATAATATAGCGTAGTTTATCATTGAAAATTCCTTATAATATATCGTAATATGCAGTGTATCATTGAAAATACCTTATAATATAACGTAATATGCAGTGTATCATAGAAAATACCATGTAATATAACGTAATATACAGTGTATCATTGAAAATACCTTATAATATAACGTAATATGCAGTGTATCATTGAAAATACCTTCTAATATATCGTAGATTATCATTGAAAATACCTTATAATATAACGTAATATGCAGTGTATCATTGGAAATAACTTATAATATGACGTAATATGGAGTGTATCATTGAAAATACCTTATAATATATCGCAGTTTATCATTGAAAATTCCTTATAATATAACGTAATATGCAGTGTATCATTGGCAATACCATATAATATGACGTAATATGCAGTGTATCATAGAAAATACCTTATAATATAACGTAACATGCAGTGTATCATTGAAAATACCTTATAATATAACGTAATATGCAGTGTATCATAGAAAATACCATGTAATATAACGTAATATACAGTGTATCATTGAAAATACCTTATAATATAGCGTAATATGCAGTGTATCATTGAAAATACCTTATAATATAACGTAATATGCAGTGTATCATAGAAAATACCATGTAATATAACGTAATATACAGTGTATCATTGAAAATACCTTATAATATAACGTAATATGCAGTGTATCATTGGCAATACCATATAATATGACGTAATATGCAGTGTATCATAGAAAATACCTTATAATATAACGTAATATGCAGTGTATCATTGAAAATACCATATAATATAACGTAATATGCAGTGTATCATAGAAAATACCATGTAATATAACGTAATATACAGTGTATCATTGAAAATACCTTATAATATAGCGTAATAAGCAGTGTATCATTGAAAATACCTTATAATATAACGTAATATGCAGTGTATCATTGAAAATACCTTATAATATATCGTAATTTGTAGTGTATAATTGAAAATACCTTATAATATAACGAAATATGCAGTGTATCATTGAAAATGCCTTATAATATATCGTAGTTTATCATTGAAAATACCTTATAATATAACGTAATATGCAGTGTATCATTGGAAATACCTTATAATATAGCGTAATATGCAGTATATCATTGAAAATACCTTATAATATAGCGTAATATGCAGTGTATCATTGAAAATACCTTATAATATAACGTAATATGCAGTGTATCATTGAAAATACCTTATAATATAACGTAATATGCAGTGTATCATAGAAAATACCATGTAATATAACGTAATATACAGTGTATCATTGAAAATACCTTATAATATAGCGTAGTTTATCATTGAAAATTCCTTATAATATAACGTAATATGCAGTGTATCATTGAAAATACCTTATAATATAACGTAATATGCAGTGTATCATAGAAAATACCATGTAATATAACGTAATATACAGTGTATCATTGAAAATACCTTATAATATAACGTAATATGCAGTGTATCATTGAAAATACCTTCTAATATATCGTAGTTTATCATTGAAAATACCTTATAATATAACGTAATATGCAGTGTATCATTGGAAATAACTTATAATATGACGTAATATGGAGTGTATCATTGAAAATACCTTATAATATATCGTAGTTTATCATTGAAAATTCCTTATAATATAACGTAATATGCAGTGTATCATTGGCAATACCATATAATATGACGTAATATGCAGTGTATCATAGAAAATACCTTAAAATATAACGTAACATGCAGTGTATCATTGAAAATACCTTATAATATAACGTAATATGCAGTGTATCATAGAAAATACCATGTAATATAACGTAATATACAGTGTATCATTGAAAATACCTTATAATATATCGTAATAGGCAGTGTATCATTGAAAATACCTTCTAATATATCGTAGTTTATCATTGAAAATACCTTATAATATAACGTAATATGCAGTGTATAATTGAAAATACCTTATAATATAACGAAATATGCAGTGTATCATTGAAAATGCCTTATAATATATCGTAGTTTATCATTGAAAATACCTTATAATATAACGTAATATGCAGTGTATCATTGGAAATACCTTATAATATAGCGTAATATGCAGTATATCATTGAAAATACCTTATAATATAGCGTAATATGCAGTGTATCATTGAAAATACCTTATAATATAACGTAATATGCAGTGTATCATTGAAAATACCTTATAATATAACGTAATATGCAGTGTATCATAGAAAATACCATGTAATATAACGTAATATACAGTGTATCATTGAAAATACCTTATAATATAGCGTAGTTTATCATTGAAAATTCCTTATAATATAACGTAATATGCAGTGTATCATTGAAAACACCTTATAATATAACGTAATATGCAGTGTATCATAGAAAATACCATGTAATATAACGTAATATACAGTGTATCATTGAAAATACCTTATAATATAACGTAATATGCAGTGTATCATTGAAAATACCTTCTAATATATCGTAGTTTATCATTGAAAATACCTTATAATATAACGTAATATGCAGTGTATCATTGGAAATAACTTATAATATGACGTAATATGGAGTGTATCATTGAAAATACCTTATAATATATCGTAGTTTATCATTGAAAATTCCTTATAATATAACGTAATATGCAGTGTATCATTGGCAATACCATATAATATGACGTAATATGCAGTGTATCATAGAAAATACCTTAAAATATAACGTAACATGCAGTGTATCATTGAAAATACCTTATAATATAACGTAATATGCAGTGTATCATAGAAAATACCATGTAATATAACGTAATATACAGTGTATCATTGAAAATACCTTATAATATATCGTAATAGGCAGTGTATCATTGAAAATACCTTATAATATATCGTAGTTTATCATTGAAAATTCCTTATAATATAACGTAGTATGCAGTGTATCATTGAAAATACCTTATACGACAACGTAATATGCAGTGTATCATTGAAAATACCTTCTAATATATCGTAGTTTATCATTGAAAATACCTTATAATATAACGTAATATGCAGTGTATCATTGAAAATACCTTATAATATATCGTAATATGCAGTGTATCATTGACAATACCATATAATATAACGTAATATGCAGTGTATCATTGAAAAAACCTTATAATATAACGTAATATGCAGTGTATCATTGAAAATACCTTATAATATACCGTAATATGTAGTTTATCATTGTAAATACCTTATAATATATCGTAATTTGTAGTGTATAATTGAAAATACCTTATACGACAACGCAATATGCAGTGTATCATTGAAAATACCTTATAATCTAACGTAATATGCAGTGTATCATTGGAAATAACTTGTAATATGACGTAATATGCAGTGTATCATTGAAAATACCTTCTAATATATCGTAGTTTATCATTGAGAATTGCTTATAATATAACGTAATATGCAGTGTATCATTGAAAATACCGTATAATATAACGTAATATGCAGTGTATCATTGAAAATACCTTATAATATATCGTAATTTGTAGTGTATCATTGAAAATACCTCAGAATATATCGTAGTTTATCATTGAAAATACCTTATAATATAACGTAATATGCAGTGTATCATTGGAAATAACTTATAATATGACGTAATATGGAGTGTATCATTGAAAATACCTTATAATATATCGTAGTTTATCATTGAAAATTCCTTATAATATAACGTAATATGCAGTGTATCATTGGCAATACCATATAATATGACGTAATATGCAGTGTATCATAGAAAATACCTTATAATATAACGTAACATGCAGTGTATCATTGAAAATACCTTATAATATAACGTAATATGCAGTGTATCATAGAAAATACCATGTAATATAACGTAATATACAGTGTATCATTGAAAATACCTTATAATATAGCGTAATATGCAGTGTATCATTGAAAATACCTTATAATATAACGTAATATGCAGTGTATCATTGAAAATACCTTATAATATATCGTAATTTGTAGTGTATAATTGAAAATACCTTGTTCGGGCTCAACCGTCGGCTGCGCCCGACAACGAACGGGAGCATCGACCGAGCGACCGAAAGGACCGCCGCGGCCCGCAAACAATAAACACGCGCGCCCGGCAAAACGGTCACTCGCTCGGTGTAAATGCTCCGATCGCCGAAAAACCGTTCGACAACGCGTTCCCCGCGACACCCCTTCCCCACGTCAGGAAGGCGGATATACACACCTCGCACGCCGGTGCGAGGTGAGTTGGAAAGCAACAGCGAAGCGCACCTTGACGTCAGCGATCTACAGTTTATACAAATTATTATACACGAGTTTGAGAATCGCGATCCCGCGACGCGATTTCCCTCAAGAGTTCACACGCCCAGCGTGAATGTGCACTCCGCGCCCACGCGCATTGTACATTTTGTATATAGTTTCGTGTTTAAATATATTGTATATAGTCTGTGTCGTAAATATCGTCTAAACTCTCTCGTAATCGTCCCATCGTCCTCACCGGCAATTCTCCGTCCCGATACCGACGGAACATACCTTATAATATAACGAAATATGCAGTGTATCATTGAAAATGCCTTATAATATATCGTAGTTTATCATTGAAAATACCTTATAATATAACGTAATATGCAGTGTATCATTGGAAATAACTTATAATATGACGTAATATGGAGTGTATCATTGAAAATACCTGATAATATATAGTAGTTTATCATTGAAAATTCCTTATAATATAACGTAATATGCAGTGTATCATTGGCAATACCATATAATATGACGTAATATGCAGTGTATCATAGAAAATACCTTATAATATAACGTAACATGCAGTATATCATTGGAAATACCTTATAATCTAACGTAATATGCAGTGTATCATTGGAAATAACTTATAATATGACGTAATATGCAGTGTATCATTGAAAATACCTTCTAATATATCGTAGTTTATCACTGAGAATTGCTTATAATATAACGTAATATGCAGTGTATCATTGAAAATACCTTATAATATAGCGTAATATGCAGTATATCATTGAAAATACCTTATAATATAACGTAATATGCAGTGTATCATTTAAAATACCTTATAATATAACGTAACATGCAGTGTATCATAGAAAATACCATGTAATATAACGTAATATACAGTGTATCATTGAAAATACCTTATAATATAGCGTAGTTTATCATTGAAAATTCCTTATAATATATCGTAATATGCAGTGTATCATTGAAAATACCTTATAATATAACGTAATATGCAGTGTATCATAGAAAATACCATGTAATATAACGTAATATACAGTGTATCATTGAAAATACCTTATAATATAACGTAATATGCAGTGTATCATTGAAAATACCTTCTAATATATCGTAGATTATCATTGAAAATACCTTATAATATAACGTAATATGCAGTGTATCATTGGAAATAACTTATAATATGACGTAATATGGAGTGTATCATTGAAAATACCTTATAATATATCGTAGTTTATCATTGAAAATTCCTTATAATATAACGTAACATGCAGTGTATCATTGAAAATACCTTATAATATAACGTAATATGCAGTGTATCATTGGAAATAACTTATAATATGACGTAATATGGAGTGTATCATTGAAAATACCTTATAATATATCGTAGTTTATCATTGAAAATTCCTTATAATATAACGTAATATGCAGTGTATCATTGGCAATACCATATAATATAACGTAATATGCAGTGTATCATAGAAAATACCATGTAATATAACGTAATATACAGTGTATCATTGAAAATACCTTATAATATATCGTAATAGGCAGTGTATCATTGAAAATACCTTATAATATATCGTAGTTTATCATTGAAAATTCCTTATAATATAACGTAGTATGCAGTGTATCATTGAAAATACCTTATACGACAACGTAATATGCAGTGTATCATTGAAAATACCTTCTAATATATCGTAGTTTATCATTGAAAATACCTTATAATATAACGTAATATGCAGTGTATCATTGAAAATACCTTATAATATATCGTAATATGCAGTGTATCATTGACAATACCATATAATATAACGTAATATGCAGTGTATCATTGAAAAAACCTTATAATATAACGTAATATGCAGTGTATCATTGAAAATACCTTATAATATACCGTAATATGTAGTTTATCATTGTAAATACCTTATAATATATCGTAATTTGTAGTGTATAATTGAAAATACCTTATACGACAACGTAATATGCAGTGTATCATTGAAAATACCTTATAATCTAACGTAATATGCAGTGTATCATTGGAAATAACTTGTAATATGACGTAATATGCAGTGTATCATTGAAAATACCTTCTAATATATCGTAGTTTATCATTGAGAATTGCTTATAATATAACGTAATATGCAGTGTATCATTGAAAATACCTTATAATATAACGTAATATGCAGTGTATCATTGGCAATACCTTATAATATATCGTAATTTGTAGTGTATCATTGAAAATACCTCATAATATAACGTAACATGCAGTGTATCATTGAAAATACCTTATAATATAACGTAATATGCAGTGTATCATAGAAAATACCATGTAATATAACGTAATATACAGTGTATCATTGAAAATACCTTATAATATAGCGTAATATGCAGTGTATCATTGAAAATACCTTATAATATAACGTAATATGCAGTGTATCATAGAAAATACCATGTAATATAACGTAATATACAGTGTATCATTGAAAATACCTTATAATATAACGTAATATGCAGTGTATCATTGGCAATACCATATAATATGACGTAATATGCAGTGTATCATTGAAAATACCTTATAATATAACGTAACATGCAGTGTATCATTGAAAATACCTTATAATATAACGTAATATGCAGTGTATCATAGAAAATACCATGTAATATAACGTAATATACAGTGTATCATTGAAAATACCTTATAATATAGCGTAATAAGCAGTGTATCATTGAAAATACCTTATAATATAACGTAATATGCAGTGTATCATTGAAAATACCTTATAATATATCGTAATTTGTAGTGTATAATTGAAAATACCTTATAATATAACGTAATATGCAGTGTATCATTGGAAATAACTTATAATATGACGTAATATGGAGTGTATCATTGAAAATACCTTATAATATATCGTAGTTTATCATTGAAAATTCCTTATAATATAACGTAATATGCAGTGTATCATTGGCAATACCATATAATATAACGTAATATGCAGTGTATCATAGAAAATACCATGTAATATAACGTAATATACAGTGTATCATTGAAAATACCTTATAATATATCGTAATAGGCAGTGTATCATTGAAAATACCTTATAATATATCGTAGTTTATCATTGAAAATTCCTTATAATATAACGTAGTATGCAGTGTATCATTGAAAATACCTTATACGACAACGTAATATGCAGTGTATCATTGAAAATACCTTCTAATATATCGTAGTTTATCATTGAAAATACCTTATAATATAACGTAATATGCAGTGTATCATTGAAAATACCTTATAATATATCGTAATATGCAGTGTATCATTGACAATACCATATAATATAACGTAATATGCAGTGTATCATTGAAAAAACCTTATAATATAACGTAATATGCAGTGTATCATTGAAAATACCTTATAATATACCGTAATATGTAGTTTATCATTGTAAATACCTTATAATATATCGTAATTTGTAGTGTATAATTGAAAATACCTTATACGACAACGTAATATGCAGTGTATCATTGAAAATACCTTATAATCTAACGTAATATGCAGTGTATCATTGGAAATAACTTGTAATATGACGTAATATGCAGTGTATCATTGAAAATACCTTATAATATATCGTAGTTTATCATTGAGAATTGCTTATAATATAACGTAATATGCAGTGTATCATTGAAAATACCTTATAATATAACGTAATATGCAGTGTATCATTGAAAATACCTTATAATATATCGTAATTTGTAGTGTATCATTGAAAATACCTCATAATATATCGTAGTTTATCATTGAAAATACCTTATAATATAACGTAATATGCAGTGTATCATTGGAAATAACTTATAATATGACGTAATATGGAGTGTATCATTGAAAATACCTTATAATATATCGTAGTTTATCATTGAAAATTCCTTATAATATAACGTAATATGCAGTGTATCATTGGCAATACCATATAATATGACGTAATATGCAGTGTATCATAGAAAATACCTTATAATATAACGTAACATGCAGTGTATCATTGAAAATACCTTATAATATAACGTAATATGCAGTGTATCATAGAAAATACCATGTAATATAACGTAATATACAGTGTATCATTGAAAATACCTTATAATATAGCGTAATATGCAGTGTATCATTGAAAATACCTTATAATATAACGTAATATGCAGTGTATCATTGAAAATACCTTATAATATATCGTAATTTGTAGTGTATAATTGAAAATACCTTGTTCGGGCTCAACCGTCGGCTGCGCCCGACAACGAACGGGAGCATCGACCGAGCGACCGAAAGGACCGCCGCGGCCCGCAAACAATAAACACGCGCGCCCGGCAAAACGGTCACTCGCTCGGTTTAAATGCTCCGATCGCCGAAAAACCGTTCGACAACGCGTTCCCCGCGACACCCCTTCCCCACGTCAGGAAGGCGGATATACACACCTCGCACGCCGGTGCGAGGTGAGTTGGAAAGCAACAGCGAAGCGCACCTTGACGTCAGCGATCTACAGTTTATACAAATTATTATACACGAGTTTGAGAATCGCGATCCCGCGACGCGATCTCCCTCAAGAGTTCACACGCCCAGCGTGAATGTGCACTCCGCGCCCACGCGCATTGTACATTTTGTATATAGTTTCGTGTTTAAATATATTGTATATAGTCTGTGTCGTAAATATCGTCTAAACTCTCTCGTAATCGTCCCATCGTCCTCACCGGCAATTCTCCGTCCCGATACCGACGGAACATACCTTATAATATAACGAAATATGCAGTGTATCATTGAAAATGCCTTATAATATATCGTAGTTTATCATTGAAAATACCTTATAATATAACGTAATATGCAGTGTATCATTGGAAATAACTTATAATATGACGTAATATGGAGTGTATCATTGAAAATACCTGATAATATATAGTAGTTTATCATTGAAAATTCCTTATAATATAACGTAATATGCAGTGTATCATTGGCAATACCATATAATATGACGTAATATGCAGTGTATCATAGAAAATACCTTATAATATAACGTAACATGCAGTATATCATTGGAAATACCTTATAATCTAACGTAATATGCAGTGTATCATTGAAAATAACTTATAATATGACGTAATATGCAGTGTATCATTGAAAATACCTTCTAATATATCGTAGTTTATCACTGAGAATTGCTTATAATATAACGTAATATGCAGTGTATCATTGAAAATACCTTATAATATAGCGTAATATGCAGTGTATCATTGAAAATACCTTATAATATAACGTAATATGCAGTGTATCATTTAAAATACCTTATAATATAACGTAACATGCAGTGTATCATTGAAAATACCTTATAATATAACGTAATATGCAGTGTATCATAGAAAATACCATGTAATATAACGTAATATACAGTGTATCATTGAAAATACCTTATAATATATCGTAGTTTATCATTGAAAATTCCTTATAATATATCGTAATATGCAGTGTATCATTGAAAATACCTTATAATATAACGTAATATGCAGTGTATCATAGAAAATACCATGTAATATAACGTAATATACAGTGTATCATTGAAAATACCTTATAATATAACGTAATATGCAGTGTATCATTGAAAATACCTTCTAATATATCGTAGATTATCATTGAAAATACCTTATAATATAACGTAATATGCAGTGTATCATTGGAAATAACTTATAATATGACGTAATATGGAGTGTATCATTGAAAATACCTTATAATATATCGTAGTTTATCATTGAAAATTCCTTATAATATAACGTAATATGCAGTGTATCATTGGCAATACCATATAATATGACGTAATATGCAGTGTATCATACAAAATACCTTATAATATAACGTAACATGCAGTGTATCATTGAAAATACCTTATAATATAACGTAATATGCAGTGTATCATAGAAAATACCATGTAATATAACGTAATATACAGTGTATCATTGAAAATACCTTATAATATAGCGTAATATGCAGTGTATCATTGAAAATACCTTATAATATAACGTAATATGCAGTGTATCATAGAAAATACCATGTAATATAACGTAATATACAGTGTATCATTGAAAATACCTTATAATATAGCGTAGTTTATCATTGGAAATTCCTTATAATATAACGTAATATGCAGTGTATCATTGAAAACACCTTATAATATAACGTAATATGCAGTGTATCATAGAAAATACCATGTAATATAACGTAATATACAGTGTATCATTGAAAATACCTTATAATATAACGTAATATGCAGTGTATCATTGAAAATACCTTCTAATATATCGTAGTTTATCATTGAAAATACCTTATAATATAACGTAATATGCAGTGTATCATTGGAAATAACTTATAATATGACGTAATATGGAGTGTATCATTGAAAATACCTTATAATATATCGTAGTTTATCATTGAAAATTCCTTATAATATAACGTAATATGCAGTGTATCATTGGCAATACCATATAATATGACGTAATATGCAGTGTATCATAGAAAATACCTTAAAATATAACGTAACATGCAGTGTATCATTGAAAATACCTTATAATATAACGTAATATGCAGTGTATCATAGAAAATACCATGTAATATAACGTAATATACAGTGTATCATTGAAAATACCTTATAATATAGCGTAATATGCAGTGTATCATTGAAAATACCTTATAATATAACGTAATATGCAGTGTATCATTGAAAATACCTTATAATATAACGTAATATGCAGTGTATCATTGGCAATACCATATAATATGACGTAATATGCAGTGTATCATAGAAAATACCTTATAATATAACGTAACATGCAGTGTATCATTGAAAATACCTTATAATATAACGTAATATGCAGTGTATCATAGAAAATACCATGTAATATAACGTAATATACAGTGTATCATTGAAAATACCTTATAATATAACGTAATATGCAGTGTATCATTGGCAATACCATATAATATGACGTAATATGCAGTGTATCATAGAAAATACCTTATAATATAACGTAACATGCAGTGTATCATTGAAAATACCTTATAATATAACGTAATATGCAGTGTATCATAGAAAATACCATGTAATATAACGTAATATACAGTGTATCATTGAAAATACCTTATAATATAGCGTAATAAGCAGTGTATCATTGAAAATACCTTATAATATAACGTAATATGCAGTGTATCATTGAAAATACCTTATAATATATCGTAGTTTATCATTGAAAATTCCTTATAATATAACGTAATATGCAGTGTATCATTGGCAATACCATATAATATGACGTAATATGCAGTGTATCATAGAAAATACCTTAAAATATAACGTAACATGCAGTGTATCATTGAAAATACCTTATAATATAGCGTAATATGCAGTGTATCATTGAAAATACCTTATAATATAACGTAATATGCAGTGTATCATTGAAAACACCTTATAATATAACGTAATATGCAGTGTATCATTGGCAATACCATATAATATGACGTAATATGCAGTGTATCATAGAAAATACCTTATAATATAACGTAACATGCAGTATATCATTGGAAATACCTTATAATCTAACGTAATATGCAGTGCATCATTGGAAATAACTTATAATATGACGTAATATGCAGTGTATCATTGAAAATACCTTCTAATATATCGTAGTTTATCACTGAGAATTGCTTATAATATAACGTAATATGCAGTGTATCATTGAAAATACCTTATAATATAGCGTAATATGCAGTATATCATTGAAAATACCTTAAAATATAACGTAATATGCAGTGTATCATTTAAAATACCTTATAATATAACGTAACATGCAGTGTATCATTGAAAATACCTTATAATATAACGTAATATGCAGTGTATCATAGAAAATACCATGTAATATAACGTAATATACAGTGTATCATTGAAAATACCTTATAATATAACGTAATATGCAGTGTATCATTGAAAATACCTTCTAATATATCGTAGATTATCATTGAAAATACCTTATAATATAACGTAATATGCAGTGTATCATTGGAAATAACTTATAATATGACGTAATATGGAGTGTATCATTGAAAATACCTTATAATATATCGTAGTTTATCATTGAAAATTCCTTATAATATAACGTAATATGCAGTGTATCATTGGCAATACCATATAATATGACGTAATATGCAGTGTATCATTGAAAATACCTTGTAATATATCGTAGTTTATCATTGAAAATACCTTATAATATAACGTAATATGCAGTGTATCATTGGAAATAACTTATAATATGACGTAATATGGAGTGTATCATTGAAAATACCTTATAATATATCGTAGTTTATCATTGAAAATTCCTTATAATATAACGTAATATGCAGTGTATCATTGGCAATACCATATAATATGACGTAATATGCAGTGTATCATAGAAAATACCTTAAAATATAACTTAACATGCAGTGTATCATTGAAAATACCTTATAATATAACGTAATATGCAGTGTATCATAGAAAATACCATGTAATATAACGTAATATACAGTGTATCATTGAAAATACCTTATAATATAGCGTAATATGCAGTGTATCATTGAAAATACCTTATAATATAACGTAATATGCAGTGTATCATTGAAAATACCTTATAATATAACGTAATATGCAGTGTATCATTGGCAATACCATATAATATGACGTAATATGCAGTGTATCATAGAAAATACCTTATAATGTAACGTAACATGCAGTGTATCATTGAAAATACCTTATAATATAACGTAATATGCAGTGTATCATAGAAAATACCATGTAATATAACGTAATATACAGTGTGTCATTGAAAATACCTTATAATATAGCGTAGTTTATCATTGAAAATTCCTTATAATATATCGTAATATGCAGTGTATCATTGAAAATACCTTATAATATAACGTAATATGCAGTGTAGCATAGAAAATACCATGTAATATAACGTAATATACAGTGTATCATTGAAAATACCTTATAATATAGCGTAATATGCAGTATATCATTGAAAATACCTTAAAATATAACGTAATATGCAGTGTATCATTTAAAATACCTTATAATATAACGTAACATGCAGTGTATCATTGAAAATACCTTATAATATAACGTAATATGCAGTGTATCATAGAAAATACCATGTAATATAACGTAATATACAGTGTATCATTGAAAATACCTTATAATATAACGTAATATGCAGTGTATCATTGAAAATACCTTCTAATATATCGTAGATTATCATTGAAAATACCTTATAATATGACGTAATATGCAGTGTATCATAGAAAATACCTTATAATATAACGTAACATGCAGTGTATCATTGAAAATACCTTATAATATAACGTAATATGCAGTGTATCATAGAAAATACCATGTAATATAACGTAATATACAGTGTATCATTGAAAATACCTTATAATATAACGTAATATGCAGTGTATCATTGAAAATACCTTATAATATAACGTAATATGCAGTGTATCATTGGCAATACCATATAATATGACGTAATATGCAGTGTATCATAGAAAATACCTTATAATATAACGTAACATGCAGTATATCATTGGAAATACCTTATAATCTAACGTAATATGCAGTGCATCATTGGAAATAACTTATAATATGACGTAATATGCAGTGTATCATTGAAAATACCTTCTAATATATCGTAGTTTATCACTGAGAATTGCTTATAATATAACGTAATATGCAGTGTATCATTGAAAATACCTTATAATATAACGTAATATGCAGTATATCATTGAAAATACCTTATAATATAACGTAATATGCAGTGTATCATTTAAAATACCTTATAATATAACGTAACATGCAGTGTATCATTGAAAATACCTTATAATATAACGTAATATGCAGTGTATCATAGAAAATACCATGTAATATAACGTAATATACAGTGTATCATTGAAAATACCTTATAATATAACGTAATATGCAGTGTATCATTGAAAATACCTTCTAATATATCGTAGATTATCATTGAAAATACCTTATAATATAACGTAATATGCAGTGTATCATTGGAAATAACTTATAATATGACGTAATATGGAGTGTATCATTGAAAATACCTTATAATATATCGTAGTTTATCATTGAAAATTCCTTATAATATAACGTAATATGCAGTGTATCATTGGCAATACCATATAATATGACGTAATATGCAGTGTATCATAGAAAATACCTTATAATATAACGTAACATGCAGTGTATCATTGAAAATACCTTATAATATAACGTAATATGCAGTGTATCATAGAAAATACCATGTAATATAACGTAATATACAGTGTATCATTGAAAATACCTTATAATATAACGTAATATGCAGTGTATCATTGAAAATACCTTATAATATAACGTAATATGCAGTGTATCATAGAAAATACCATGTAATATAACGTAATATACAGTGTATCATTGAAAATACCTTATAATATAGCGTAGTTTATCATTGAAAATTCCTTATAATATAACGTAATATGCAGTGTATCATTGAAAATACCTTATAATATAACGTAATATGCAGTGTATCATAGAAAATACCATGTAATATAACGTAATATACAGTGTATCATTGAAAATACCTTATAATATAACGTAATATGCAGTGTATCATAGAAAATACCATGTAATATAACGTAATATACAGTGTATCATTGAAAATACCTTATAATATAGCGTAGTTTATCATTGAAAATTCCTTATAATATAACGTAATATGCAGTGTATCATTGAAAACACCTTATAATATAACGTAATATGCAGTGTATCATAGAAAATACCATGTAATATAACGTAATATACAGTGTATCATTGAAAATACCTTCTAATATATCGTAGTTTATCATTGAAAATACCTTATAATATAACGTAATATGCAGTGTATCATTGGAAATAACTTATAATATGACGTAATATGGAGTGTATCATTGAAAATACCTTATAATATATCGTAGTTTATCATTGAAAATTCCTTATAATATAACGTAATATGCAGTGTATCATTGGCAATACCATATAATATGACGTAATATGCAGTGTATCATAGAAAATACCTTAAAATATAACGTAACATGCAGTGTATCATTGAAAATACCTTATAATATAGCGTAATATGCAGTGTATCATTGAAAATACCTTATAATATAACGTAATATGCAGTGTATCATTGAAAACACCTTATAATATAACGTAATATGCAGTGTATCATTGGCAATACCATATAATATGACGTAATATGCAGTGAATCATAGAAAATACCTTATAATATAACGTAATATGCAGTGTATCATTGAAAACACCTTATAATATAACGTAATATGCAGTGTATCATTGGCAATACCATATAATATGACGTAATATGCAGTGAATCATAGAAAATACCTTATAATATAACGTAACATGCAGTATATCATTGGAAATACCTTATAATCTAACGTAATATGCAGTGCATCATTGGAAATAACTTATAATATGACGTAATATGCAGTGTATCATTGAAAATACCTTCTAATATATCGTAGTTTATCACTGAGAATTGCTTATAATATAACGTAATATGCAGTGTATCATTGAAAATACCTTATAATATAGCGTAATATGCAGTATATCATTGAAAATACCTTAAAATATAACGTAATATGCAGTGTATCATTTAAAATACCTTATAATATAACGTAACATGCAGTGTATCATTGAAAATACCTTATAATATAACGTAATATGCAGTGTATCATAGAAAATACCATGTAATATAACGTAATATACAGTGTATCATTGAAAATACCTTATAATATAACGTAATATGCAGTGTATCATTGAAAATACCTTCTAATATATCGTAGATTATCATTGAAAATACCTTATAATATAACGTAATATGCAGTGTATCATTGGAAATAACTTATAATATGACGTAATATGGAGTGTATCATTGAAAATACCTTATAATATATCGTAGTTTATCATTGAAAATTCCTTATAATATAACGTAATATGCAGTGTATCATTGGCAATACCATATAATATGACGTAATATGCAGTGTATCATTGAAAATACCTTCTAATATATCGTAGTTTATCATTGAAAATACCTTATAATATAACGTAATATGCAGTGTATCATTGGAAATAACTTATAATATGACGTAATATGGAGTGTATCATTGAAAATACCTTATAATATATCGTAGTTTATCATTGAAAATTCCTTATAATATAACGTAATATGCAGTGTATCATTGGCAATACCATATAATATGACGTAATATGCAGTGTATCATAGAAAATACCTTATAATATAACGTAACATGCAGTGTATCATTGAAAATACCTTATAATATAACGTAATATGCAGTGTATCATAGAAAATACCATGTAATATAACGTAATATGCAGTGCATCATTGGAAATAACTTATAATATGACGTAATATGCAGTGTATCATTGAAAATACCTTCTAATATATCGTAGTTTATCACTGAGAATTGCTTATAATATAACGTAATATGCAGTGTATCATTGAAAATACCTTCTAATATATCGTAGTTTATCATTGAAAATACCTTATAATATAACGTAATATGCAGTGTATCATTGGAAATAACTTATAATATGACGTAATATGGAGTGTATCATTGAAAATACCTTATAATATATCGTAGTTTATCATTGAAAATTCCTTATAATATAACGTAATATGCAGTGTATCATTGGCAATACCATATAATATGACGTAATATGCAGTGTATCATTGAAAACACCTTATAATATAACGTAATATGCAGTGTATCATAGAAAATACCATGTAATATAACGTAATATACAGTGTATCATTGAAAATACCTTCTAATATATCGTAGTTTATCATTGAAAATACCTTATAATATAACGTAATATGCAGTGTATCATTGGAAATAACTTATAATATGACGTAATATGGAGTGTATCATTGAAAATACCTTATAATATATCGTAGTTTATCATTGAAAATTCCTTATAATATAACGTAATATGCAGTGTATCATTGGCAATACCATATAATATGACGTAATATGCAGTGTATCATAGAAAATACCTTAAAATATAACGTAACATGCAGTGTATCATTGAAAATACCTTATAATATAGCGTAATATGCAGTGTATCATTGAAAATACCTTATAATATAACGTAATATGCAGTGTATCATTGAAAACACCTTATAATATAACGTAATATGCAGTGTATCATTGGCAATACCATATAATATGACGTAATATGCAGTGAATCATAGAAAATACCTTATAATATAACGTAATATGCAGTGTATCATTGAAAACACCTTATAATATAACGTAATATGCAGTGTATCATTGGCAATACCATATAATATGACGTAATATGCAGTGAATCATAGAAAATACCTTATAATATAACGTAACATGCAGTATATCATTGGAAATACCTTATAATCTAACGTAATATGCAGTGCATCATTGGAAATAACTTATAATATGACGTAATATGCAGTGTATCATTGAAAATACCTTATAATATATCGTAGTTTATCACTGAGAATTGCTTATAATATAACGTAATATGCAGTGTATCATTGAAAATACCTTATAATATAGCGTAATATGCAGTATATCATTGAAAATACCTTAAAATATAACGTAATATGCAGTGTATCATTTAAAATACCTTATAATATAACGTAACATGCAGTGTATCATTGAAAATACCTTATAATATAACGTAATATGCAGTGTATCATAGAAAATACCATGTAATATAACGTAATATACAGTGTATCATTGAAAATACCTTATAATATAACGTAATATGCAGTGTATCATTGAAAATACCTTCTAATATATCGTAGATTATCATTGAAAATACCTTATAATATAACGTAATATGCAGTGTATCATTGGAAATAACTTATAATATGACGTAATATGGAGTGTATCATTGAAAATACCTTATAATATATCGTAGTTTATCATTGAAAATTCCTTATAATATAACGTAATATGCAGTGTATCATTGGCAATACCATATAATATGACGTAATATGCAGTGTATCATTGAAAATACCTTCTAATATATCGTAGTTTATCATTGAAAATACCTTATAATATAACGTAATATGCAGTGTATCATTGAAAATACCTTATAATATGACGTAATATGGAGTGTATCATTGAAAATACCTTATAATATATCGTAGTTTATCATTGAAAATTCCTTATAATATAACGTAATATGCAGTGTATCATTGGCAATACCATATAATATGACGTAATATGCAGTGTATCATAGAAAATACCTTATAATATAACGTAACATGCAGTGTATCATTGAAAATACCTTATAATATAACGTAATATGCAGTGTATCATAGAAAATACCATGTAATATAACGTAATATGCAGTGCATCATTGGAAATAACTTATAATATGACGTAATATGCAGTGTATCATTGAAAATACCTTCTAATATATCGTAGTTTATCACTGAGAATTGCTTATAATATAACGTAATATGCAGTGTATCATTGAAAATACCTTATAATATAGCGTAATATGCAGTATATCATTGAAAATACCTTAAAATATAACGTAATATGCAGTGTATCATTTAAAATACCTTATACTATAACGTAACATGCAGTGTATCATTGAAAATACCTTATAATATAACGTAATATGCAGTGTATCATAGAAAATACCATGTAATATAACGTAATATACAGTGTATCATTGAAAATACCTTATAATATAACGTAATATGCAGTGTATCATTGAAAATACCTTCTAATATATCGTAGATTATCATTGAAAATACCTTATAATATGACGTAATATGCAGTGAATCATAGAAAATACCTTATAATATAACGTAATATGCAGTGTATCATTGAAAATACCTTATAATATAACGTAATATGCAGTGTATCATAGAAAATACCATGTAATATAACGTAATATACAGTGTATCATTGAAAATACCTTATAATATAACGTAATATGCAGTGTATCATTGAAAATACCTTATAATATAACGTAATATGCAGTGTATCATTGGCAATACCATATAATATGACGTAATATGCAGTGTATCATAGAAAATACCTTATAATATAACGTAACATGCAGTATATCATTGGAAATACCTTATAATCTAACGTAATATGCAGTGCATCATTGGAAATAACTTATAATATGACGTAATATGCAGTGTATCATTGAAAATACCTTGTAATATATCGTAGTTTATCACTGAGAATTGCTTATAATATAACGTAATATGCAGTGTATCATTGAAAATACCTTATAATATAGCGTAATATGCAGTATATCATTGAAAATACCTTATAATATAACGTAATATGCAGTGTATCATTTAAAATACCTTATAATATAACGTAACATGCAGTGTATCATTGAAAATACCTTATAATATAACGTAATATGCAGTGTATCATAGAAAATACCATGTAATATAACGTAATATACAGTGTATCATTGAAAATACCTTATAATATAACGTAATATGCAGTGTATCATTGAAAATACCTTCTAATATATCGTAGATTATCATTGAAAATACCTTATAATATAACGTAATATGCAGTGTATCATTGGAAATAACTTATAATATGACGTAATATGGAGTGTATCATTGAAAATACCTTATAATATATCGTAGTTTATCATTGAAAATTCCTTATAATATAACGTAATATGCAGTGTATCATTGGCAATACCATATAATATGACGTAATATGCAGTGTATCATAGAAAATACCTTATAATATAACGTAACATGCAGTGTATCATTGAAAATACCTTATAATATAACGTAATATGCAGTGTATCATAGAAAATACCATGTAATATAACGTAATATACAGTGTATCATTGAAAATACCTTATAATATAACGTAATATGCAGTGTATCATTGAAAATACCTTATAATATAACGTAATATGCAGTGTATCATAGAAAATACCATGTAATATAACGTAATATACAGTGTATCATTGAAAATACCTTATAATATAGCGTAGTTTATCATTGAAAATTCCTTATAATATAACGTAATATGCAGTGTATCATTGAAAATACCTTATAATATAACGTAATATGCAGTGTATCATAGAAAATACCATGTAATATAACGTAATATACAGTGTATCATTGAAAATACCTTATAATATAACGTAATATGCAGTGTATCATAGAAAATACCATGTAATATAACGTAATATACAGTGTATCATTGAAAATACCTTATAATATAGCGTAGTTTATCATTGAAAATTCCTTATAATATAACGTAATATGCAGTGTATCATTGAAAACACCTTATAATATAACGTAATATGCAGTGTATCATAGAAAATACCATGTAATATAACGTAATATACAGTGTATCATTGAAAATACCTTATAATATATCGTAGTTTATCATTGAAAATACCTTATAATATAACGTAATATGCAGTGTATCATTGGAAATAACTTATAATATGACGTAATATGGAGTGTATCATTGAAAATACCTTATAATATATCGTAGTTTATCATTGAAAATTCCTTATAATATAACGTAATATGCAGTGTATCATTGGCAATACCATATAATATGACGTAATATGCAGTGTATCATAGAAAATACCTTAAAATATAACGTAACATGCAGTGTATCATTGAAAATACCTTATAATATAGCGTAATATGCAGTGTATCATAGAAAATACCTTATAATATAACGTAATATGCAGTGTATCATTGAAAACACCTTATAATATAACGTAATATGCAGTGTATCATTGGCAATACCATATAATATGACGTAATATGCAGTGAATCATAGAAAATACCTTATAATATAACGTAACATGCAGTATATCATTGGAAATACCTTATAATCTAACGTAATATGCAGTGCATCATTGGAAATAACTTATAATATGACGTAATATGCAGTGTATCATTGAAAATACCTTCTAATATATCGTAGTTTATCACTGAGAATTGCTTATAATATAACGTAATATGCAGTGTATCATTGAAAATACCTTATAATATAGCGTAATATGCAGTATATCATTGAAAATACCTTAAAATATAACGTAATATGCAGTGTATCATTTAAAATACCTTATAATATAACGTAACATGCAGTGTATCATTGAAAATACCTTATAATATAACGTAATATGCAGTGTATCATAGAAAATACCATGTAATATAACGTAATATACAGTGTATCATTGAAAATACCTTATAATATAACGTAATATGCAGTGTATCATTGAAAATACCTTCTAATATATCGTAGATTATCATTGAAAATACCTTATAATATAACGTAATATGCAGTGTATCATTGGAAATAACTTATAATATGACGTAATATGGAGTGTATCATTGAAAATACCTTATAATATATCGTAGTTTATCATTGAAAATTCCTTATAATATAACGTAATATGCAGTGTATCATTGGCAATACCATATAATATGACGTAATATGCAGTGTATCATTGAAAATACCTTCTAATATATCGTAGTTTATCATTGAAAATACCTTATAATATAACGTAATATGCAGTGTATCATTGGAAATAACTTATAATATGACGTAATATGGAGTGTATCATTGAAAATACCTTATAATATATCGTAGTTTATCATTGAAAATTCCTTATAATATAACGTAATATGCAGTGTATCATTGGCAATACCATATAATATGACGTAATATGCAGTGTATCATAGAAAATACCTTAAAATATAACGTAACATGCAGTGTATCATTGAAAATACCTTATAATATAACGTAATATGCAGTGTATCATAGAAAATACCATGTAATATAACGTAATATACAGTGTATCATTGAAAATACCTTATAATATAGCGTAATATGCAGTGTATCATTGAAAATACCTTATAATATAACGTAATATGCAGTGTATCATTGAAAATACCTTATAATATAACGTAATATGCAGTGTATCATTGGCAATACCATATAATATGACGTAATATGCAGTGTATCATTGGAAATACCTTATAATGTAACGTAACATGCAGTGTATCATTGAAAATACCTTATAATATAACGTAATATGCAGTGTATCATAGAAAATACCATGTAATATAACGTAATATACAGTGTGTCATTGAAAATACCTTATAATATAGCGTAGTTTATCATTGAAAATTCCTTATAATATATCGTAATATGCAGTGTATCATTGAAAATACCTTATAATATAACGTAATATGCAGTGTAGCATAGAAAATACCATGTAATATAACGTAATATACAGTGTATCATTGAAAATACCTTATAATATAACGTAATATGCAGTGTATCATTGAAAATACCTTCTAATATATCGTAGATTATCATTGAAAATACCTTATAATATAACGTAATATGCAGTGTATCATTGGAAATACCTTATAATATAACGTAATATGCAGTGTATCATAGAAAATACCATGTAATATAACGTAATATGCAGTGCATCATTGGAAATAACTTATAATATGACGTAATATGCAGTGTATCATTGAAAATACCTTCTAATATATCGTAGTTTATCACTGAGAATTGCTTATAATATAACGTAATATGCAGTGTATCATTGAAAATACCTTATAATATAGCGTAATATGCAGTATATCATTGAAAATACCTTAAAATATAACGTAATATGCAGTGTATCATTTAAAATACCTTATAATATAACGTAACATGCAGTGTATCATTGAAAATACCTTATAATATAACGTAATATGCAGTGTATCATAGAAAATACCATGTAATATAACGTAATATACAGTGTATCATTGAAAATACCTTATAATATAACGTAATATGCAGTGTATCATTGAAAATACCTTCTAATATATCGTAGATTATCATTGAAAATACCTTATAATATAACGTAATATGCAGTGTATCATTGGAAATAACTTATAATATGACGTAATATGGAGTGTATCATTGAAAATACCTTATAATATATCGTAGTTTATCATTGAAAATTCCTTATAATATAACGTAATATGCAGTGTATCATTGGCAATACCATATAATATGACGTAATATGCAGTGTATCATAGAAAATACCTTATAATATAACGTAACATGCAGTGTATCATTGAAAATACCTTATAATATAACGTAATATGCAGTGTATCATAGAAAATACCATGTAATATAACGTAATATACAGTGTATCATTGAAAATACCTTATAATATAACGTAATATGCAGTGTATCATTGAAAATACCTTATAATATAACGTAATATGCAGTGTATCATAGAAAATACCATGTAATATAACGTAATATACAGTGTATCATTGAAAATACCTTATAATATAGCGTAGTTTATCATTGAAAATACCTTATAATATAACGTAATATGCAGTGTATCATTGAAAATACCTTATAATATAACGTAATATGCAGTGTATCATAGAAAATACCATGTAATATAACGTAATATACAGTGTATCATTGAAAATACCTTATAATATAACGTAATATGCAGTGTATCATTGAAAATACCTTCTAATATATCGTAGTTTATCATTGAAAATACCTTATAATATAACGTAATATGCAGTGTATCATTGGAAATAACTTATAATATGACGTAATATGGAGTGTATCATTGAAAATACCTTATAATATATCGTAGTTTATCATTGAAAATTCCTTATAATATAACGTAATATGCAGTGTATCATTGGCAATACCATATAATATGACGTAATATGCAGTGTATCATAGAAAATACCTTAAAATATAACGTAACATGCAGTGTATCATTGAAAATACCTTATAATATAACGTAATATGCAGTGTATCATTGAAAATACCTTCTAATATATCGTAGTTTATCACTGAGAATTGCTTATAATATAACGTAATATGCAGTGTATCATTGAAAATACCTTATAATATAGCGTAATATGCAGTATATCATTGAAAATACCTTATAATATAACGTAATATGCAGTGTATCATTTAAAATACCTTATAATATAACGTAATATGCAGTGTATCATTGAAAATACCTTATAATATAACGTAATATGCAGTGTATCATAGAAAATACCATGTAATATAACGTAATATACAGTGTATCATTGAAAATACCTTATAATATAACGTAGTTTATCATTGAAAATTCCTTATAATATAACGTAATATGCAGTGTATCATTGAAAACACCTTATAATATAACGTAATATGCAGTGTATCATAGAAAATACCATGTAATATAACGTAATATACAGTGTATCATTGAAAATACCTTATAATATAACGTAATATGCAGTGTATCATTGAAAATACCTTCTAATATATCGTAGTTTATCATTGAAAATACCTTATAATATAACGTAATATGCAGTGTATCATTGGAAATAACTTATAATATGACGTAATATGGAGTGTATCATTGAAAATACCTTATAATATATCGTAGTTTATCATTGAAAATTCCTTATAATATAACGTAATATGCAGTGTATCATTGGCAATACCATATAATATGACGTAATATGCAGTGTATCATAGAAAATACCTTAAAATATAACGTAACATGCAGTGTATCATTGAAAATACCTTATAATATAACGTAATATGCAGTGTATCATAGAAAATACCATGTAATATAACGTAATATACAGTGTATCATTGAAAATACCTTATAATATAGCGTAATATGCAGTGTATCATTGAAAATACCTTATAATATAACGTAATATGCAGTGTATCATTGAAAATACCTTATAATATAACGTAATATGCAGTGTATCATTGGCAATACCATATAATATGACGTAATATGCAGTGTATCATAGAAAATACCTTATAATATAACGTAATATGCAGTGTATCATTGGAAATACCTTATAATCTAACGTAATATGCAGTGCATCATTGGAAATAACTTATAATATGACGTAATATGCAGTGTATCATTGAAAATACCTTCTAATATATCGTAGTTTATCACTGAGAATTGCTTATAATATAACGTAATATGCAGTGTATCATTGAAAATACCTTATAATATAGCGTAATATGCAGTATATCATTGAAAATACCTTATAATATAACGTAATATGCAGTGTATCATTTAAAATACCTTATAATATAACGTAACATGCAGTGTATCATTGAAAATACCTTATAATATAACGTAATATGCAGTGTATCATAGAAAATACCATGTAATATAACGTAATATACAGTGTATCATTGAAAATACCTTATAATATAACGTAATATGCAGTGTATCATTGAAAATACCTTCTAATATATCGTAGATTATCATTGAAAATACCTTATAATATAACGTAATATGCAGTGTATCATTGGAAATAACTTATAATATGACGTAATATGGAGTGTATCATTGAAAATACCTTATAATATATCGTAGTTTATCATTGAAAATTCCTTATAATATAACGTAATATGCAGTGTATCATTGGCAATACCATATAATATGACGTAATATGCAGTGTATCATAGAAAATACCTTATAATATAACGTAACATGCAGTGTATCATTGAAAATACCTTATAATATAACGTAATATGCAGTGTATCATAGAAAATACCATGTAATATAACGTAATATACAGTGTATCATTGAAAATACCTTATAATATAACGTAATATGCAGTGTATCATTGAAAATACCTTATAATATAACGTAATATGCAGTGTATCATAGAAAATACCATGTAATATAACGTAATATACAGTGTATCATTGAAAATACCTTATAATATAGCGTAGTTTATCATTGAAAATTCCTTATAATATAACGTAATATGCAGTGTATCATTGCAAACACCTTATAATATAACGTAATATGCAGTGTATCATAGAAAATACCATGTAATATAACGTAATATACAGTGTATCATTGAAAATACCTTATAATATAACGTAATATGCAGTGTATCATTGAAAATACCTTCTAATATATCGTAGTTTATCATTGAAAATACCTTATAATATAACGTAATATGCAGTGTATCATTGCAAACACCTTATAATATAACGTAATATGCAGTGTATCATTGAAAATACCTTATAATATAATGTAACATGCAGTGTATCATTGAAAATACCTTATAATATAACGTAATATGCAGTGTATCATTGAAAATACCTTATAATATAGCGTAATATGCAGTATATCATTGAAAATACCTTATAATATAGCGTAATTTGTAGTGTATAATTGAAAATACCTTATAATATAACGAAATATGCATTGTATCATTGAAAATACCTTATAATATATCGTAGTTTATCATTGAAAATACCTTATACTACAACGTAATATACAGTATATCATTGAAAATACCTCATAATATATCGTAATATGTAGTTTATCATTGTAAATACCTTATAACATAACGTAATATGCAGTGTATCATTGAAAATACCTTATACTACAACGTAATATGCAGTGTATCATTGGAAATAACTTATAATATGACGTAATATGGAGTGTATCATTGAAAATACCTTATAATATATCGTAGTTTATCATTGAAAATTCCTTATAATATAACGTAATATGCAGTGTATCATTGGCAATACCATATAATATGACGTAATATGCAGTGTATCATAGAAAATACCTTAAAATATAACGTAACATGCAGTGTATCATTGAAAATACCTTATAATATAACGTAATATGCAGTGTATCATAGAAAATACCATGTAATATAACGTAATATACAGTGTATCATTGAAAATACCTTATAATATAACGTAATATGCAGTGTATCATTGAAAATACCTTATAATATAACGTAATATGCAGTGTATCATTGAAAATACCTTATAATATAACGTAATATGCAGTGTATCATTGGCAATACCATATAATATGACGTAATATGCAGTGTATCATAGAAAATACCTTATAATATAACGTAACATGCAGTATATCATTGGAAATACCTTATAATCTAACGTAATATGCAGTGTATCATTGGAAATAACTTATAATATGACGTAATATGCAGTGTATCATTGAAAATACCTTCTAATATATCGTAGTTTATCACTGAGAATTGCTTATAATATAACGTAATATGCAGTGTATCATTGAAAATACCTTATAATATAGCGTAATATGCAGTATATCATTGAAAATACCTTATAATATAACGTAATATGCAGTGTATCATTTAAAATACCTTATAATATAACGTAACATGCAGTGTATCATTGAAAATACCTTATAATATAACGTAATATGCAGTGTATCATAGAAAATACCATGTAATATAACGTAATATACAGTGTATCATTGAAAATACCTTATAATATAACGTAATATGCAGTGTATCATTGAAAATACCTTCTAATATATCGTAGATTATCATTGAAAATACCTTATAATATAACGTAATATGCAGTGTATCATTGGAAATAACTTATAATATGACGTAATATGGAGTGTATCATTGAAAATACCTTATAATCTAACGTAATATTTGCAGTGCATCATTGGAAATAACTTATAATATGACGTAATATGCAGTGTATCATTGAAAATACCTTCTAATATATCGTAGTTTATCACTGAGAATTGCTTATAATATAACGTAATATGCAGTGTATCATTGGCAATACCATATAATATGACGTAATATGCAGTGTATCATAGAAAATACCTTAAAATATAACGTAACATGCAGTGTATCATTGAAAATACCTTATAATATAACGTAATATGCAGTGTATCATAGAAAATACCATGTAATATAACGTAATATACAGTGTATCATTGAAAATACCTTATAATATAGCGTAATATGCAGTGTATCATTGAAAATACCTTATAATATAACGTAATATGCAGTGTATCATTGAAAATACCTTATAATATAACGTAATATGCAGTGTATCATTGGCAATACCATATAATATGACGTAATATGCAGTGTATCATAGAAAATACCTTATAATATAACGTAACATGCAGTATATCATTGGAAACACCTTATAATATAACGTAATATGCAGTGTATCATAGAAAATACCATGTAATATAACGTAATATACAGTGTATCATTGAAAATACCTTATAATATAGCGTAATATGCAGTGTATCATTGAAAATACCTTATAATATAACGTAATATGCAGTGTATCATTGAAAATACCTTATAATATAACGTAATATGCAGTGTATCATTGGCAATACCATATAATATGACGTAATATGCAGTGTATCATAGAAAATACCTTATAATATAACGTAACATGCAGTATATCATTGGAAATACCTTATAATCTAACGTAATATGCAGTGCATCATTGGAAATAACTTATAATATGACGTAATATGCAGTGTATCATTGAAAATACCTTCTAATATATCGTAGTTTATCACTGAGAATTGCTTATAATATAACGTAATATGCAGTGTATCATTGAAAATACCTTATAATATAGCGTAATATGCAGTATATCATTGAAAATACCTTATAATATAGCGTAGTTTATCATTGAAAATTCCTTATAATATAACGTAATATGCAGTGTATCATTGAAAACACCTTATAATATAACGTAATATGCAGTGTATCATAGAAAATACCATGTAATATAACGTAATATACAGTGTATCATTGAAAATACCTTATAATATAACGTAATATGCAGTGTATCATTGAAAATACCTTCTAATATATCGTAGTTTATCATTGAAAATACCTTATAATATAACGTAATATGCAGTGTATCATTGGAAATAACTTATAATATGACGTAATATGGAGTGTATCATTGAAAATACCTTATAATATATCGTAGTTTATCATTGAAAATTCCTTATAATATAACGTAATATGCAGTGTATCATTGGCAATACCATATAATATGACGTAATATGCAGTGTATCATAGAAAATACCTTAAAATATAACGTAACATGCAGTGTATCATTGAAAATACCTTATAATATAACGTAATATGCAGTGTATCATAGAAAATACCATGTAATATAACGTAATATACAGTGTATAATATAGCGTAATATGCAGTGTATCATTGAAAATACCTTATAATATAACGTAATATGCAGTGTATCATTGGCAATACCATATAATATGACGTAATATGCAGTGTATCATAGAAAATACCTTAAAATATAACGTAACATGCAGTGTATCATTGAAAATACCTTATAATATAGCGTAATATGCAGTGTATCATTGAAAATACCTTATAATATAACGTAATATGCAGTGTATCATTGAAAATACCTTATAATCTAACGTAATATGCAGTGCATCATTGGAAATAACTTATAATATGACGTAATATGCAGTGTATCATTGAAAATACCTTCTAATATATCGTAGTTTATCACTGAGAATTGCTTATAATATAACGTAATATGCAGTGTATCATTGAAAATACCTTATAATATAGCGTAATATGCAGTATATCATTGAAAATACCTTAAAATATAACGTAATATGCAGTGTATCATTTAAAATACCTTATAATATAACGTAATATACAGTGTATCATTGAAAATACCTTATAATATAACGTAATATGCAGTGTATCATTGAAAATACCTTCTAATATATCGTAGTTTATCATTGAAAATACCTTATAATATAACGTAATATGCAGTGTATCATTGGAAATAACTTATAATATGACGTAATATGGAGTGTATCATTGAAAATACCTTATAATATATCGTAGTTTATCATTGAAAATTCCTTATAATATAACGTAATATGCAGTGTACCATTGGCAATACCATATAATATGACGTAATATGCAGTGTATCATAGAAAATACCTTAAAATATAACGTAACATGCAGTGTATCATTGAAAATACCTTATAATATAACGTAATATGCAGTGTATCATAGAAAATACCATGTAATATAACGTAATATACAGTGTATAATATAGCGTAATATGCAGTGTATCATTGAAAATACCTTATAATATAACGTAATATGCAGTGTATCATTGGCAATACCATATAATATGACGTAATATGCAGTGTATCATAGAAAATACCTTAAAATATAACGTAACATGCAGTGTATCATTGAAAATACCTTATAATATAGCGTAATATGCAGTGTATCATTGAAAATACCTTATAATATAACGTAATATGCAGTGTATCATTGAAAATACCTTATAATATAACGTAATATGCAGTGTATCATTGGCAATACCATATAATATGACGTAATATGCAGTGTATCATAGAAAATACCTTATAATATAACGTAACATGCAGTATATCATTGGAAATACCTTATAATCTAACGTAATATGCAGTGCATCATTGGAAATAACTTATAATATGACGTAATATGCAGTGTATCATTGAAAATACCTTCTAATATATCGTAGTTTATCACTGAGAATTGCTTATAATATAACGTAATATGCAGTGTATCATTGAAAATACCTTATAATATAGCGTAATATGCAGTATATCATTGAAAATACCTTAAAATATAACGTAATATGCAGTGTATCATTTAAAATACCTTATAATATAACGTAATATACAGTGTATCATTGAAAATACCTTATAATATAACGTAATATGCAGTGTATCATTGAAAATACCTTCTAATATATCGTAGTTTATCACTGAGAATTGCTTATAATATAACGTAATATGCAGTGTATCATTGAAAATACCTTATAATATAGCGTAATATGCAGTATATCATTGAAAATACCTTAAAATATAACGTAATATGCAGTGTATCATTTAAAATACCTTATAATATAACGTAACATGCAGTGTATCATTGAAAATACCTTATAATATAACGTAATATGCAGTGTATCATAGAAAATACCATGTAATATAACGTAATATACAGTGTATCATTGAAAATACCTTATAATATAACGTAATATGCAGTGTATCATTGAAAATACCTTCTAATATATCGTAGATTATCATTGAAAATACCTTATAATATAACGTAATATGCAGTGTATCATTGGAAATAACTTATAATATGACGTAATATGGAGTGTATCATTGAAAATACCTTATAATATATCGTAGTTTATCATTGAAAATTCCTTATAATATAACGTAATATGCAGTGTATCATTGGCAATACCATATAATATGACGTAATATGCAGTGTATCATAGAAAATACCTTATAATATAACGTAACATGCAGTGTATCATTGAAAATACCTTATAATATAACGTAATATGCAGTGTATCATAGAAAATACCATGTAATATAACGTAATATACAGTGTATCATTGAAAATACCTTATAATATAACGTAATATGCAGTGTATCATAGAAAATACCATGTAATATAACGTAATATACAGTGTATCATTGAAAATACCTTATAATATAGCGTAGTTTATCATTGAAAATTCCTTATAATATAACGTAATATGCAGTGTATCATTGAAAACACCTTATAATATAACGTAATATGCAGTGTATCATAGAAAATACCATGTAATATAACGTAATATACAGTGTATCATTGAAAATACCTTATAATATAACGTAATATGCAGTGTATCATTGAAAATACCTTCTAATATATCGTAGTTTATCATTGAAAATACCTTATAATATAACGTAATATGCAGTGTATCATTGGAAATAACTTATAATATGACGTAATATGGAGTGTATCATTGAAAATACCTTATAATATATCGTAGTTATTCATTGAAAATTCCTTATAATATAACGTAATATGCAGTGTATCATTGGCAATACCATATAATATGACGTAATATGCAGTGTATCATAGAAAATACCTTAAAATATAACGTAACATGCAGTGTATCATTGAAAATACCTTATAATATAACGTAATATGCAGTGTATCATAGAAAATACCATGTAATATAACGTAATATACAGTGTATCATTGAAAATACCTTATAATATAACGTAATATGCAGTGTATCATTGAAAATACCTTCTAATATATCGTAGATTATCATTGAAAATACCTTATAATATAACGTAATATGCAGTGTATCATTGGAAATAACTTATAATATGACGTAATATGGAGTGTATCATTGAAAATACCTTATAATATATCGTAGTTTATCATTGAAAATTCCTTATAATATAACGTAATATGCAGTGTATCATTGGCAATACCATATAATATGACGTAATATGCAGTGTATCATAGAAAATACCTTATAATATAACGTAACATGCAGTGTATCATTGAAAATACCTTATAATATAACGTAATATGCAGTGTATCATAGAAAATACCATGTAATATAACGTAATATACAGTGTATCATTGAAAATACCTTATAATATAGCGTAATATGCAGTGTATCATTGAAAATACCTTATAATATAACGTAATATGCAGTGTATCATAGAAAATACCATGTAATATAACGTAATATACAGTGTATCATTGAAAATACCTTATAATATAGCGTAGTTTATCATTGAAAATTCCTTATAATATAACGTAATATGCAGTGTATCATTGAAAACACCTTATAATATAACGTAATATGCAGTGTATCATAGAAAATACCATGTAATATAACGTAATATACAGTGTATCATTGAAAATACCTTATAATATAACGTAATATGCAGTGTATCATTGAAAATACCTTCTAATATATCGTAGTTTATCATTGAAAATACCTTATAATATAACGTAATATGCAGTGTATCATTGGAAATAACTTATAATATGACGTAATATGGAGTGTATCATTGAAAATACCTTATAATATATCGTAGTTATTCATTGAAAATTCCTTATAATATAACGTAATATGCAGTGTATCATTGGCAATACCATATAATATGACGTAATATGCAGTGTATCATAGAAAATACCTTAAAATATAACGTAACATGCAGTGTATCATTGAAAATACCTTATAATATAACGTAATATGCAGTGTATCATAGAAAATACCATGTAATATAACGTAATATACAGTGTATCATTGAAAATACCTTATAATATAGCGTAATATGCAGTGTATCATTGAAAATACCTTATAATATAACGTAATATGCAGTGTATCATTGAAAATACCTTATAATATAACGTAATATGCAGTGTATCATTGGCAATACCATATAATATGACGTAATATGCAGTGTATCATAGAAAATACCTTATAATATAACGTAACATGCAGTATATCATTGGAAATACCTTATAATCTAACGTAATATGCAGTGCATCATTGGAAATAACTTATAATATGACGTAATATGCAGTGTATCATTGAAAATACCTTCTAATATCTCGTAGTTTATCACTGAGAATTGCTTATAATATAACGTAATATGCAGTGTATCATTGAAAATACCTTATAATATAGCGTAATATGCAGTATATCATTGAAAATACCTTATAATATAACGTAATATGCAGTGTATCATTTAAAATACCTTATAATATAACGTAACATGCAGTGTATCATTGAAAATACCTTATAATATAACGTAATATGCAGTGTATCATTGAAAATACCATGTAATATAACGTAATATACAGTGTATCATTGAAAATACCTTATAATATAACGTAATATGCAGTGTATAATTGAAAATACCTTCTAATATATCGTAGATTATCATTGAAAATACCTTATAATATAACGTAATATGCAGTGTATCATTGGAAATAACTTATAATATGACGTAATATGGAGTGTATCATTGAAAATACCTTATAATATATCGTAGTTTATCATTGAAAATTCCTTATAATATAACGTAATATGCAGTGTATCATTGGCAATACCATATAATATGACGTAATATGCAGTGTATCATAGAAAATACCATGTAATATAACGTAATATACAGTGTATCATTGAAAATACCTTATAATATAACGTAATATGCAGTGTATCATTGGCAATACCATATAATATGACGTAATATGCAGTGTATCATAGAAAATACCATGTAATATAACGTAACATGCAGTGTATCATTGAAAATACCTTATAATATAACGTAATATGCAGTGTATCATAGAAAATACCATGTAATATAACGTAATATACAGTGTATCATTGAAAATACCTTATAATATAGCGTAATAAGCAGTGTATCATTGAAAATACCTTATAATATAACGTAATATGCAGTGTATCATTGAAAATACCTTATAATATATCGTAATTTGTAGTGTATCATTGAAAATACCTTGTAATATAACGAAATATGCAGTGTATCATTGAAAATGCCTTATAATATATCGTAGTTTATCATTGAAAATACCTTATAATATAACGTAATATGCAGTGTATCATTGGAAATACCTTATAATATAGCGTAATATGCAGTATATCATTGAAAATACCTTATAATATAGCGTAATATGCAGTGTATCATTGAAAATACCTTATAATATAACGTAATATGCAGTGTATCATTGAAAATACCTTATAATATAACGTAATATGCAGTGTATCATAGAAAATACCATGTAATATAACGTAATATACAGTGTATCATTGAAAATACCTTATAATATAGCGTAGTTAATCATTGAAAATTCCTTATAATATAACGTAATATGCAGTGTATCATTGAAAACACCTTATAATATAACGTAATATGCAGTGTATCATAGAAAATACCATGTAATATAACGTAATATACAGTGTATCATTGAAAATACCTTATAATATAGCGTAGTTTATCATTGAAAATTCCTTATAATATAACGTAATATGCAGTGTATCATTGAAAACACCTTATAATATAACGTAATATGCAGTGTATCATAGAAAATACCATGTAATATAACGTAATATACAGTGTATCATTGAAAATACCTTATAATATAACGTAATATGCAGTGTATCATTGAAAATACCTTCTAATATATCGTAGTTTATCATTGAAAATACCTTATAATATAACGTAATATGCAGTGTATCATTGAAAATACCTTCTAATATCTCGTAGTTTATCACTGAGAATTGCTTATAATATAACGTAATATGCAGTGTATCATTGAAAATACCTTATAATATAGCGTAATATGCAGTATATCATTGAAAATACCTTATAATATAACGTAATATGCAGTGTATCATTTAAAATACCTTATAATATAACGTAACATGCAGTGTATCATTGAAAATACCTTATAATATAACGTAATATGCAGTGTATCATAGAAAATACCATGTAATATAACGTAATATACAGTGTATCATTGAAAATACCTTATAATATAGCGTAGTTTATCATTGAAAATTCCTTATAATATAACGTAATATGCAGTGTATCATTGAAAACACCTTATAATATAACGTAATATGCAGTGTATCATAGAAAATACCATGTAATATAACGTAATATACAGTGTATCATTGAAAATACCTTATAATATAACGTAATATGCAGTGTATCATTGAAAATACCTTCTAATATATCGTAGTTTATCATTGAAAATACCTTATAATATAACGTAATATGCAGTGTATCATTGAAAATACCTTCTAATATCTCGTAGTTTATCACTGAGAATTGCTTATAATATAACGTAATATGCAGTGTATCATTGAAAATACCTTATAATATAACGTAACATGCAGTGTATCATTGAAAATACCTTATAATATAACGTAATATGCAGTGTATCATAGAAAATACCATGTAATATAACGTAATATACAGTGTATCATTGAAAATACCTTATAATATAACGTAATATGCAGTGTATAATTGAAAATACCTTCTAATATATCGTAGATTATCATTGAAAATACCTTATAATATAACGTAATATGCAGTGTATCATTGGAAATAACTTATAATATGACGTAATATGGAGTGTATCATTGAAAATACCTTATAATATATCGTAGTTTATCATTGAAAATTCCTTATAATATAACGTAATATGCAGTGTATCATTGGCAATACCATATAATATGACGTAATATGCAGTGTATCATAGAAAATACCATGTAATATAACGTAATATACAGTGTATCATTGAAAATACCTTATAATATAACGTAATATGCAGTGTATCATTGGCAATACCATATAATATGACGTAATATGCAGTGTATCATAGAAAATACCTTATAATATAACGTAACATGCAGTGTATCATTGAAAATACCTTATAATATAACGTAATATGCAGTGTATCATAGAAAATACCATGTAATATAACGTAATATACAGTGTATCATTGAAAATACCTTATAATATAGCGTAATAAGCAGTGTATCATTGAAAATACCTTATAATATAACGTAATATGCAGTGTATCATTGAAAATACCTTATAATATATCGTAATTTGTAGTGTATAATTGAAAATACCTTGTAATATAACGAAATATGCAGTGTATCATTGAAAATGCCTTATAATATATCGTAGTTTATCATTGAAAATACCTTATAATATAACGTAATATGCAGTGTATCATTGACAATACCTTATAATATATCGTAGTATGTAGTTTATCATTGGAAATTCCTTATAATATAGCGTAATATGCAGTGTATCATTGAAAATACCTTATAATATAACGTAATATGCAGTGTATCATTGAAAATACCTTATAATATAACGTAATATGCAGTGTATCATAGAAAATACCATGTAATATAACGTAATATACAGTGTATCATTGAAAATACCTTATAATATAGCGTAGTTAATCATTGAAAATTCCTTATAATATAACGTAATATGCAGTGTATCATTGAAAACACCTTATAATATAACGTAATATGCAGTGTATCATAGAAAATACCATGTAATATAACGTAATATACAGTGTATCATTGAAAATACCTTATAATATAGCGTAGTTTATCATTGAAAATTCCTTATAATATAACGTAATATGCAGTGTATCATTGAAAATACCTTATAATATAACGTAATATGCAGTGTATCATTGAAAATACCATGTAATATAACGTAATATACAGTGTATCATTGAAAATACCTTATAATATAACGTAATATGCAGTGTATCATTGAAAATACCTTCTAATATATCGTAGTTTATCATTGAAAATACCTTATAATATAACGTAATATGCAGTGTATCATTGGAAATAACTTATAATATGACGTAATATGGAGTGTATCATTGAAAATACCTTATAATATATCGTAGTTTATCATTGAAAATTCCTTATAATATAACGTAATATGCAGTGTATCATTGGCAATACCATATAATATGACGTAATATGCAGTGTATCATTGAAAATACCTTATACTACAACGTAATATACAGTATATCATTGAAAATACCTCATAATATATCGTAATATGTAGTTTATCATTGTAAATACCTTATAACATAACGTAATATGCAGTGTATCATTGAAAATACCTTATAATGTAACGTAATATGCAGTGTATCATTGGAAAAAACTTATAATATGACGTAACATGCAGTGTATCATTGAAAATACCTTCTAATATATCGTAATATGTAGTTTATCATTGAAAATACCTTATAATATAACGTAATATACAGTGTATCATTGGCAATACCATATAACATAACGTAATATGCAGTGTATCATTGAAAATACCTTATACGACAACGTAATATGCAGTGTATCATTGAAAATACCTTATAATCTAACGTAATATGCAGTGTATCATTGGAAATAACTTGTAATATGACGTAATATGCAGTGTATCATTGAAAATACCTTCTAATATATCGTAGTTTATCATTGAGAATTGCTTATAATATAACGTAATATACAGTGTATCATTGAAAATACCTTATAATATAACGTAATATGCAGTGTATCATTGAAAATACCATGTAATATAACGTAATATACAGTGTATCATTGAAAATACCTTATAATATAGCGTAGTTTATCATTGAAAATACCTTATAATATAACGTAATATGCAGTGTATCATTGGAAATAACTTATAATATGACGTAATATGGAGTGTATCATTGAAAATACCTTATAATATATCGTAGTTTATCATTGGAAATTCCTTATAATATAACGTAATATGCAGTGTATCATTGGCAATACCATATAATATGACGTAATATGCAGTGTATCATAGAAAATACCTTATAATCTAACGTAATATGCAGTGCATCATTGAAAATACCTTATAATATAACGTAATATGCAGTGTATCATAGGAAATACCATGTAATATAACGTAATATACAGTGTATCATTGAAAATACCTTATAATATAACGTAATATGCAGTGTATCATTGAAAATACCTTCTAATATATCGTAGTTTATCATTGAAAATACCTTATAATATTACGTAATATGCAGTGTATCATTGAAAATACCTTATAATATATCGTAATATGCAGTGTATCATTGACAATACCATATAATATAACGTAATATGCAGTGTATCATTGAAAAAACCTTATAATATAACGTAATTTGCAGTGTATCATTGAAAATACCTTATAATATACCGTAATATGTAGTTTATCATTGTAAATACCTTATAATATATCGTAATTTGTAGTGTATAATTGAAAATACCTTATACGACAACGTAATATGCAGTGTATCATTGAAAATACCTTATAATCTAACGTAATATGCAGTGTATCATTGAAAATGCCTTATAATATATCGTAGTTTATCATTGAAAATACCTTATAATATATCGTAATATGCAGTGTATCATTGGAAATAATTTATAATATGACGTAATATGGAGTGTATCATTGAAAATACCTTCTAATATAACGTAATATGCAGTGCATCATTGAAAATACCTTATAATGTAACGTAATATGCAGTGTATCATTGGAAAAAACTTATAATATGACGTAACATGCAGTGTATCATTGAAAATACCTTCTAATATATCGTAATATGTAGTTTATCATTGAAAATACCTTATAATATAACGTAATATACAGTGTATCATTGGCAATACCATATAACATCACGTAATATGCAGTGTATCATTGAAAATACCTTATACGACAACGTAATATGCAGTGTATCATTGAAAATACCTTATAATCTAACGTAATATGCAGTGTATCATTGGAAATAACTTGTAATATGACGTAATATGCAGTGTATCATTGAAAATACCTTCTAATATATCGTAGTTTATCATTGAGAATTGCTTATAATATAACGTAATATACAGTGTATCATTGAAAATACCTTATAATATAACGTAATATGCAGTGTATCATAGAAAATACCATGTAATATAACGTAATATACAGTGTATCATTGAAAATACCTTATAATATAGCGTAATATGCAGTGTATCATTGAAAATACCTTATAATATAACGTAATATGCAGTGTATCATAGAAAATACCATGTAATATAACGTAATATACAGTGTATCATTGAAAATACCTTATAATATAGCGTAATAAGCAGTGTATCATTGAAAATACCTTATAATATAACGTAATATGCAGTGTATCATTGAAAATACCTTATAATATATCGTAATTTGTAGTGTATAATTGAAAATACCTTATAATATAACGAAATATGCAGTGTATCATTGAAAATGCCTTATAATATATCGTAGTTTATCATTGAAAATACCTTATAATATAACGTAATATGCAGTGTATCATTGGAAATACCTTATAATATAGCGTAATATGCAGTATATCATTGAAAATACCTTATAATATAGCGTAATATGCAGTGTATCATTGAAAATACCTTATAATATAACGTAATATGCAGTGTATCATTGAAAATACCTTATAATATAACGTAATATGCAGTGTATCATAGAAAATACCATGTAATATAACGTAATATACAGTGTATCATTGAAAATACCTTATAATATAGCGTAGTTAATCATTGAAAATTCCTTATAATATAACGTAATATGCAGTGTATCATTGAAAACACCTTATAATATAACGTAATATGCAGTGTATCATAGAAAATACCATGTAATATAACGTAATATACAGTGTATCATTGAAAATACCTTATAATATAGCGTAGTTTATCATTGAAAATTCCTTATAATATAACGTAATATGCAGTGTATCATTGAAAACACCTTATAATATAACGTAATATGCAGTGTATCATAGAAAATACACTGTAATATAACGTAATATACAGTGTATCATTGAAAATACCTTATAATATAACGTAATATGCAGTGTATCATTGAAAATACCTTCTAATATATCGTAGTTTATCATTGAAAATACCTTATAATATAACGTAATATGCAGTGTATCATTGGAAATAACTTATAATATGACGTAATATGGAGTGTATCATTGAAAATACCTTATAATATATCGTAGTTTATCATTGAAAATTCCTTATAATATAACGTAATATGCAGTGTATCATTGGCAATACCATATAATATGACGTAATATGCAGTGTATCATAGAAAATACCTTAAAATATAACGTAACATGCAGTGTATCATTGAAAATACCTTATAATATAACGTAATATGCAGTGTATCATAGAAAATACCATGTAATATAACGTAATATACAGTGTATAATATAGCGTAATATGCAGTGTATCATTGAAAATACCTTATAATATAACGTAATATGCAGTGTATCATTGAAAATACCTTATAATATAACGTAATATGCAGTGTATCATAGGAAATACCATGTAATATAACGTAATATACAGTGTATCATTGAAAATACCTTATAATATAACGTAATATGCAGTGTATCATTGAAAATACCTTCTAATATATCGTAGTTTATCATTGAAAATACCTTATAATATAGCGTAATATGCAGTGTATCATTGAAAATACCTTAAAATATATCGTAATATGCAGTATATCATTGGAAATACCTTATAATCTAACGTAATATGCAGTGTATCATTGGAAATAACTTATAATATGACGTAATATGCAGTGTATCATTGAAAATACCTTCTAATATATCGTAGTTTATCACTGAGAATTGCTTGTAATATAACGTAATATGCAGTGTATCATTGAAAATACCTTGTAATATAACGTAATATGCAGTGTATCATTGAAAATACCTTATAATATATCGTAATTTGTTGTGTATCATTGAAGATACCTTATAATATATCGTAATTTGTAGTGTATAATTGAAAATACCTTATAATATAACGAAATATGCAGTGTATCATTGAAAATGCCTTATAATATATCGTAGTTTATCATTGAAAATACCTTATAATATATCGTAATATGCAGTGTATCATTGGAAATAATTTATAATATGACGTAATATGGAGTGTATCATTGAAAATACCTTATAATATATCGTAGTTTATCATTGAAAATTCCTTATAATATAACGTAATATGCAGTGTATCATTGGCAATACCATATAATATGACGTAATATGCAGTGTATCATTGAAAATACGTTATACTACAACGTAATATACAGTATATCATTGAAAATACCTCATAATATATCGTAATATGTAGTTTATCATTGTAAATACCTTATAACATAACGTAATATGCAGTGTATCATTGAAAATACCTTATAATGTAACGTAATATGCAGTGTATCATTGGAAAAAACTTATAATATGACGTAACATGCAGTGTATCATTGAAAATACCTTCTAATATATCGTAATATGTAGTTTATCATTGAAAATACCTTATAATATAACGTAATATACAGTGTATCATTGGCAATACCATATAACATCACGTAATATGCAGTGTATCATTGAAAATACCTTATACTACAACGTAATATGCAGTGTATCATTGAAAATACCTTATAATCTAACGTAATATGCAGTGTATCATTGGAAATAACTTATGATATGACGTAATATGCAGTGTATCATTGAAAATACCTTCTAATATATCGTAGTTTATCATTGAGAATTGCTTATAATATAACGTAATATACAGTGTATCATTGAAAATACCTTATAATATAACGTAATATGCAGTGTATCATTGAAAATACCATGTAATATAACGTAATATACAGTGTATCATTGAAAATACCTTATAATATAGCGTAGTTTATCATTGAAAATACCTTATAATATAACGTAATATGCAGTGTATCATTGGAAATAACTTATAATATGACGTAATATGGAGTGTATCATTGAAAATACCTTATAATATATCGTAGTTTATCATTGGAAATTCCTTATAATATAACGTAATATGCAGTGTATCATTGGCAATACCATATAATATGACGTAATATGCAGTGTATCATAGAAAATACCTTATAATCTAACGTAATATGCAGTGCATCATTGAAAATACCTTATAATATAACGTAATATGCAGTGTATCATAGGAAATACCATGTAATATAACGTAATATACAGTGTATCATTGAAAATACCTTATAATATAACGTAATATGCAGTGTATCATTGAAAATACCTTCTAATATATCGTAGTTTATCATTGAAAATACCTTATAATATTACGTAATATGCAGTGTATCATTGAAAATACCTTATAATATATCGTAATATGCAGTGTATCATTGACAATACCATATAATATAACGTAATATGCAGTGTATCATTGAAAAAACCTTATAATATAACGTAATATGCAGTGTATCATTGAAAATACCTTATAATATACCGTAATATGTAGTTTATCATTGTAAATACCTTATAATATATCGTAATTTGTAGTGTATAATTGAAAATACCTTATACGACAACGTAATATGCAGTGTATCATTGAAAATACCTTATAATCTAACGTAATATGCAGTGTATCATTGGAAATAACTTGTAATATGACGTAATATGCAGTGTATCATTGAAAATACCTTCTAATATATCGTAGTTTATCATTGAGAATTGCTTATAATATAACGTAATATGCAGTGTATCATTGAAAATACCTTATAATATAACGTAATATGCAGTGTATCATTGAAAATACCTTATAATATATCGTAATTTGTAGTGTATCATTGAAGATACCTCATAATATATCGTAGTTTATCATTGAAAATACCTTATAATATAACGTAATATGCAGTGTATCATTGGAAATAACTTATAATATGACGTAATATGGAGTGTATCATTGAAAATACCTTATAATATATCGTAGTTTATCATTGAAAATTCCTTATAATATAACGTAATATGCAGTGTATCATTGAAAATACCTTATAATATAACGTAATATGCAGTATATCATTGAAAATACCTTATAATATAGCGTAATATGCAGTGTATCATTGAAAATACCTTATAATATAACGTAATATGCAGTGTATCATTGAAAATACCTTATAATATAACGTAATATGCAGTGCATCATTGAAAATACCTTATAATATATATCTTAATTTGTAGTGTACCATTGATAAAACCTTATAATATAACGTAATATGCAGTGTATCATTGAAAATACCTTATAATATAACGTAATATGCAGTGTATCATTGAAAATACCTTCTAATACATCGTAGTTTATCATTGAAAATACCTTATAATATAACGTAATGTGCAGTGTATCATTGGAAATAACTTATAATATGACGTAATTTGTAGTGTATCATTGAAGATACCTTATAATATATCGTAATTTGTAGTGTATCATTGAAAATGCCTTATAATATATCGTAGTTTATCATTGAAAATACCTTATAATATAACGTAATATGCAGTGTATCATTGGAAATAACTTATAATATGACATAATATGGACTGTATCATTGAAAATACCTTATAATATATCGTAGTTTATCATTGAAAATTCCTTATAATATAACGTAATATGCAGTGTATCATTGGCAATACCATATAATATGACGTAATATGCAGTGTATCATAGAAAATACCTTATAATATAACGTAATATGCAGTGTATCATTGAAAATACCTTATAATATAACGTAATATGCAGTGTATCATTGAAAATACCTTCTAATACATCGTAGTTTATCATTGAAAATACCTTATAATATAACGTAATATGCAGTGTATCATTGGAAATAACTTATAATATGACGTAATATGGAGTGTATCATTGAAAATACCTTATAATATATCGTAGTTTATCATTGAAAATTCCTTATAATATAACGTAATATGCAGTGTATCATTGAAAATACCTTATAATATAACGTAATATGCAGTGTATCATTGAAAATACCTTATAATATAGCGTAATATGCAGTGTATCATTGGCAATACCATATAATATGACGTAATATGCAGTGTATCATAGAAAATACCTTATAATATAACGTAACATGCAGTGTATCATTGAAAATACCTTATAATATAACGTAATATGCAGTGTATCATTGAAAATACCTTCTAATATATCGTAGTTTATCATTGAAAATACCTTATAATATAACGTAATATGCAGTGTATCAATGGAAATAACTTATAATATGACGTAATATGGAGTGTATCATTGAAAATACCTTATAATATATCGTAGTTTATCATTGAAAATTCCTTATAATATAACGTAATATGCAGTGTATCATTGAAAATACCTTATAATATAACGTAATATGCAGTGTATCATTGAAAATACCTTATAATATAACGTAATATGCAGTGTATCATAGAAAATACCATGTAATATAACGTAATATGCAGTGTATCATTGAAAATACCTTCTAATACATCGTAGTTTATCATTGAAAATACCTTATAATATAACGTAATATGCAGTGTATCATTGGAAATAACTTATAATATGACGTAATATGGAGTGTATCATTGAAAATACCTTATAATATATCGTAGTTTATCATTGAAAATTCCTTATAATATAACGTAATATGCAGTGTATCATTGAAAATACCTTATAATATAACGTAATATGCAGTATATCATTGAAAATACCTTATAATATAGCGTAATATGCAGTGTATCATTGAAAATACCTTATAATATAACGTAATATGCAGTGTATCATTGAAAATACCTTATAATATAACGTAATATGCAGTGTATCATTGAAAATACCTTCTAATATAACGTAATATGCAGTGTATCATTGAAAATACCTTATAATATATCGTAATTTGCAGTGTACCATTGATAAAACCTTATAATATAACGTAATATGCAGTGTATCATTGAAAATACCTTATAATATAACGTAATATGCAGTGTATCATTGAAAATACCTTCTAATACATCGTAGTTTATCATTGAAAATACCTTATAATATAACGTAATGTGCAGTGTATCATTGGAAATAACTTATAATATGACGTAATATGGAGTGTATCATTGAAAATACCTTATAATATATCGTAGTTTATCATTGAAAATTCCTTATAATATAACGTAATATGCAGTGTATCATTGAAAATACCTTATAATATAACGTAATATGCAGTGTATCATTGAAAATACCTTATAATATAACGTAATATGCAGTGTATCATTGAAAATACCTTATAATATAACGTAATGTGCAGTGTATCATAGAAAATACCATGTAATATAACGTAATATACAGTGTATCATTGAAAATACCTTATAATATAACGTAATATGCAGTGTATCATTGAAAATACCTTCTAATATATCGTAGTTTATCATTGAAAATACCTTATAATATAACGTAATATGCAGTGTATCAATGGAAATAACTTATAATATGACGTAATATGTCGTGTATCATTGAAAATACCTTATAATATATCGTAGTTTATCATTGAAAATTCCTTATAATATAACGTAATATGCAGTGTATCATTGAAAATACCTTATAATATAACGTAATATGCAGTGTATCATTGAAAATACCTTATAATATAACGTAATATGCAGTGTATCATAGAAAATACCATGTAATATAACGTAATATACAGTGTATCATTGAAAATACCTTATAATATAACGTAATATGCAGTGTATCATTGAAAATACCTTCTAATACATCGTAGTTTATCATTGAAAATACCTTATAATATAACGTAATATGCAGTGTATCATTGGAAATAACTTATAATATGACGTAATATGCAGTGTATCATAGAAAATACCTTATAATATAACGTAACATGCAGTGTATCATTGAAAATACCTTATAATATAACGTAATATGCAGTGTATCATTGAAAATACCTTCTAATACATCGTAGTTTATCATTGAAAATACCTTATAATATAACGTAATATGCAGTGTATCAATGGAAATAACTTATAATATGACGTAATATGGAGTGTATCATTGAAAATACCTTATAATATATCGTAGTTTATCATTGAAAATTCCTTATAATATAACGTAATATGCAGTGTATCATTGAAAATACCTTATAATATAACGTAATATGCAGTGTATCATTGAAAATACCTTATAATATAACGTAATATGCAGTGTTGGAAATAACTTATAATATGACGTAATATGGAGTGTATCATTGAAAATACCTTATAATATATCGTAGTTTATCATTGAAAATTCCTTATAATATAACGTAATATGCAGTGTATCATTGAAAATACCTTATAATATAACGTAATATGCAGTATATCATTGAAAATACATTATAATATAGCGTAATATGCAGTGTATCATTGAAAATACCTTATAATATAACGTAATATGCAGTGTATCATTGAAAATACCTTATAATATAACGTAATATGCAGTGTATCATTGAAAATACCTTATAATATAACGTAATATGCAGTGCATCATTGAAAATACCTTATAATATATCGTAATTTGTAGTGTACCATTGATAAAACCTTATAATATAACGTAATATGCAGTGTATCATTGAAAATACCTTATAATATAACGTAATATGCAGTGTATCATTGAAAATACCTTATAATATAACGTAATATGCAGTGTATCATTGAAAATACCATGTAATATAACGTAATATGCAGTGTATCATTGAAAATACCTTCTAATACATCGTAGTTTATCATTGAAAATACCTTATAATATAACGTAATATGCAGTGTATCATTGGAAATAACTTATAATATGACGTAATATGGAGTGTATCATTGAAAATACCTTATAATATATCGTAGTTTATCATTGAAAATTCCTTATAATATAACGTAATATGCAGTGTATCATTGAAAATACCTTATAATATAACGTAATATGCAGTATATCATTGAAAATACCTTATAATATAGCGTAATATCCAGTGTATCATTGAAAATACCTTATAATATAACGTAATATGCAGTGTATCATTGAAAATACCTTATAATATAACGTAATATGCAGTGTATCATTGAAAATACCTTATAATATAACGTAATATGCAGTGTATCATTGGAAATAACTTATAATATGACGTAATATGGAGTGTATCATTGAAAATACCTTATAATATATCGTAGTTTATCATTGAAAATTCCTTATAATATAACGTAATATGCAGTGTATCATTGAAAATACCTTATAATATAACGTAATATGCAGTATATCATTGAAAATACCTTATAATATAGCGTAATATCCAGTGTATCATTGAAAATACCTTATAATATAACGTAATATGCAGTGTATCATTGGCAATACCATATAATATGACGTAATATGCAGTGTATCATTGAAAATACCTTATAATATATCGTAATTTGTAGTGTATCATTGAAAATGCCTTATAATATATCGTAGTTTATCATTGAAAATTCCTTATAATATAACGTAACATGCAGTGTATCATTGAAAATACCTTATAATATAACGTAATATGCAGTGTATCATTGAAAATACCTTATAATATAACGTAATATGCAGTGTATCATTGAAAATACCTTATAATATAACGTAATATGCAGTGTATCATTGAAAATACCTTATAATATAACGTAATGTGCAGTGTATCATAGAAAATACCATGTAATATAACGTAATATACAGTGTATCATTGAAAATACCTTATAATATAACGTAATATGCAGTGTATCATTGAAAATACCTTATAATATATCGTAGTTTATCATTGAAAATACCTTATAATATAACGTAATATGCAGTGTATCAATGGAAATAACTTATAATATGACGTAATATGTCGTGTATCATTGAAAATACCTTATAATATATCGTAGTTTATCATTGAAAATTCCTTATAATATAACGTAATATGCAGTGTATCATTGAAAATACCTTATAATATAACGTAATATGCAGTGTATCATTGAAAATACCTTATAATATAACGTAATATGCAGTGTATCATAGAAAATACCATGTAATATAACGTAATATACAGTGTATCATTGAAAATACCTTATAATATAACGTAATATGCAGTGTATCATTGAAAATACCTTCTAATACATCGTAGTTTATCATTGAAAATACCTTATAATATAACGTAATATGCAGTGTATCATTGGAAATAACTTATAATATGACGTAATATGCAGTGTATCATAGAAAATACCTTATAATATAACGTAACATGCAGTGTATCATTGAAAATACCTTATAATATAACGTAATATGCAGTGTATCATTGAAAATACCTTCTAATACATCGTAGTTTATCATTGAAAATACCTTATAATATAACGTAATATGCAGTGTATCAATGGAAATAACTTATAATATGACGTAATATGGAGTGTATCATTGAAAATACCTTATAATATATCGTAGTTTATCATTGAAAATTCCTTATAATATAACGTAATATGCAGTGTATCATTGAAAATACCTTATAATATAACGTAATATGCAGTGTATCATTGAAAATACCTTATAATATAACGTAATATGCAGTGTATTATTGGAAATAACTTATAATATGACGTAATATGGAGTGTATCATTGAAAATACCTTATAATATATCGTAGTTTATCATTGAAAATTCCTTATAATATAACGTAATATGCAGTGTATCATTGAAAATACCTTATAATATAACGTAATATGCAGTATATCATTGAAAATACATTATAATATAGCGTAATATGCAGTGTATCATTGAAAATACCTTATAATATAACGTAATATGCAGTGTATCATTGAAAATACCTTATAATATAACGTAATATGCAGTGTATCATTGAAAATACCTTCTAATATAACGTAATATGCAGTGCATCATTGAAAATACCTTATAATATATCGTAATTTGTAGTGTACCATTGATAAAACCTTATAATATAACGTAATATGCAGTGTATCATTGAAAATACCTTATAATATAACGTAATATGCAGTGTATCATTGAAAATACCTTATAATATAACGTAATATGCAGTGTATCATAGAAAATACCATGTAATATAACGTAATATGCAGTGTATCATTGAAAATACCTTCTAATACATCGTAGTTTATCATTGAAAATACCTTATAATATAACGTAATATGCAGTGTATCATTGGAAATAACTTATAATATGACGTAATATGGAGTGTATCATTGAAAATACCTTATAATATATCGTAGTTTATCATTGAAAATTCCTTATAATATAACGTAATATGCAGTGTATCATTGAAAATACCTTATAATATAACGTAATATGCAGTATATCATTGAAAATACCTTATAATATAGCGTAATATCCAGTGTATCATTGAAAATACCTTATAATATAACGTAATATGCAGTGTATCATTGAAAATACCTTATAATATAACGTAATATGCAGTGTATCATTGAAAATACCTTATAATATAACGTAATATGCAGTGTATCATTGGAAATAACTTATAATATGACGTAATATGGAGTGTATCATTGAAAATACCTTATAATATATCGTAGTTTATCATTGAAAATTCCTTATAATATAACGTAATATGCAGTGTATCATTGAAAATACCTTATAATATAACGTAATATGCAGTATATCATTGAAAATACCTTATAATATAGCGTAATATCCAGTGTATCATTGAAAATACCTTATAATATAACGTAATATGCAGTGTATCATTGGCAATACCATATAATATGACGTAATATGCAGTGTATCATTGAAAATACCTTATAATATATCGTAATTTGTAGTGTATCATTGAAAATGCCTTATAATATATCGTAGTTTATCATTGAAAATTCCTTATAATATAACGTAATATGCAGTGTATCATTGAAAATACCTTATAATATAACGTAATATGCAGTGTCTCATTGAAAATACCTTATAATATATCGTAATATGCAGTGTATCATTGAAAATACCTTATAATATAGCGTAATATGCAGTGTATCATTGAAAATACCTTATAATATAACGTAATATGCAGTGTATCATTGAAAATACCTTATAATATAACGTAATATGCAGTGTATCATTGAAAATACCTTCTAATATAACGTAATATGCAGTGTATCATTGAAAATACCTTCTAATACATCATAGTTTATCATTGAAAATACCTTATAATATAACGTAATATGCAGTGTATCATTGGAAATAACTTATAATATGACGTAATATGCAGTGTATCATTGAAAATACCTTGTAATATATCGTAGTTTATCATTGAAAATTCCTTATAATATAACGTAATATGCAGTGTATCATTGGCAATACCATATAATATGACGTAATATGCAGTGTATCATTGAAAATACCTTATAATATATCGTAATTTGTAGTGTATCATTGAAAATACCTTATAATATATCGTAGTTTATCATTGAAAATTCCTTATAATATAACGTAATATGCAGTGTATCATTGAAAATACCTTATAATATAACGTAATATGCAGTGTATCATTGAAAATACCTTATAATATATCGTAATATGCAGTGTATCATTGAAAATACCTTATAATATAGCGTAATATGCAGTGTATCATTGAAAATACCTTATAATATAACGTAATATGCAGTGTATCATTGAAAATACCTTATAATATAACGTAATATGCAGTGTATCATTGAAAATACCTTCTAATATAACGTAATATGCAGTGTATCATTGAAAATACCTTCTAATACATCATAGTTTATCATTGAAAATACCTTATAATATAACGTAATATGCAGTGTATCATTGGAAATAACTTATAATATGACGTAATATGCAGTGTATCATTGAAAATACCTTCTAATATATCGTAGTTTATCATTGAAAATACCTTATAATATAACGTAATATGCAGTGTATCATTGAAAATACCTTCTAATATAACGTAATATGCAGTGTATCATTGAAAATATCTTATAATATAACGTAAAATGTCGTGTATCATTGAAAATACCTTATAATATAACGTAATATGCAGTGTATCATTGAAAATAACTTATAATATGACGTAATATGGAGTGTATCATTGAAAATACCTTATAATATATCGTAGTTTATCATTGAAAATTCCTTATAATATAACGTAATATGCAGTGTATCATTGAAAATACCTTATAATATAACGTAATATGCAGTATATCATTGAAAATACCTTATAATATAGCGTAATATCCAGTGTATCATTGAAAATACCTTATAATATAACGTAATATGCAGTGTATCATTGAAAATACCTTATAATATAACGTAATATGCAGTGTATCATTGAAAATACCTACTAATATAACGTAATATGCAGTGCATCATTGAAAATACCTTATAATATATCGTAATTTGTAGTGTACCATTGATAAAACCTTATAATATAACGTAATATGCAGTGTATCATTGAAAATACCTTATAATATAACGTAATATGCAGTGTATCATTGAAAATACCTTCTAATACATCGTAGTTTATCATTGAAAATTCCTTATAATATAACGTAATATGCAGTGTATCATTGGCAATACCATATAATATGACGTAATATGCAGTGTATCATTGAAAATACCTTATAATATATCGTAATTTGTAGTGTATCATTGAAAATGCCTTATAATATATCGTAGTTTATCATTGAAAATTCCTTATAATATAACGTAACATGCAGTGTATCATTGAAAATACCTTATAATATAACGTAATATGCAGTGTCTCATTGAAAATACCTTCTAATACATCGTAGTTTATCATTGAAAATACCTTATAATATAACGTAATATGCAGTGTATCAATGGAAATAACTTATAATATGACGTAATATGTCGTGTATCATTGAAAATACCTTATAATATAACGTAATATGCAGTGTATCATTGAAAATACCTTCTAATATATCGTAGTTTATCATTGAAAATACCTTATAATATTACGTAATATGCAGTGTATCATTGAAAATACCTTATAATATATCGTAATATGCAGTGTATCATTGACAATACCATATAATATAACGTAATATGCAGTGTATCATTGAAAAAACCTTATAATATAACGTAATATGCAGTGTATCATTGAAAATACCTTATAATATACCGTAATATGTAGTTTATCATTGTAAATACCTTATAATATATCGTAATTTGTAGTGTATAATTGAAAATACCTTATACGACAACGTAATATGCAGTGTATCATTGAAAATACCTTATAATCTAACGTAATATGCAGTGTATCATTGGAAATAACTTGTAATATGACGTAATATGCAGTGTATCATTCAAAATACCTTCTAATATATCGTAGTTTATCATTGGAAATTCCTTATAATATAACGTAATATGCAGTGTATCATTGGCAATACCTTATAATATAGCGTAATTTGTAGTGTATAATTGAAAATACCTTATAATATATCGTAATTTGTAGTGTATCATTGAAGATACCTCATAATATATCGTAGTTTATCATTGAAAATACCTTATAATATAACGTAATATGCAGTGTATCATTGGAAATAACTTATAATATGACGTAATATGGAGTGTATCATTGAAAATACCTTATAATATATCGTAGTTTATCATTGAAAATTCCTTATAATATAACGTAATATGCAGTGTATCATTGAAAATACCTTATAATATAACGTAATATGCAGTATATCATTGAAAATACCTTATAATATAGCGTAATATGCAGTGTATCATTGAAAATACCTTATAATATAACGTAATATGCAGTGTATCATTGAAAATACCTTATAATATAACGTAATATGCAGTGCATCATTGAAAATACCTTATAATATATATCTTAATTTGTAGTGTACCATTGATAAAACCTTATAATATAACGTAATATGCAGTGTATCATTGAAAATACCTTATAATATAACGTAATATGCAGTGTATCATTGAAAATACCTTCTAATACATCGTAGTTTATCATTGAAAATACCTTATAATATAACGTAATGTGCAGTGTATCATTGGAAATAACTTATAATATGACGTAATTTGTAGTGTATCATTGAAGATACCTTATAATATATCGTAATTTGTAGTGTATCATTGAAAATGCCTTATAATATATCGTAGTTTATCATTGAAAATACCTTATAATATAACGTAATATGCAGTGTATCATTGGAAATAACTTATAATATGACATAATATGGACTGTATCATTGAAAATACCTTATAATATATCGTAGTTTATCATTGAAAATTCCTTATAATATAACGTAATATGCAGTGTATCATTGGCAATACCATATAATATGACGTAATATGCAGTGTATCATAGAAAATACCTTATAATATAACGTAACATGCAGTGTATCATTGAAAATACCTTATAATATAACGTAATATGCAGTGTATCATTGAAAATACCTTCTAATACATCGTAGTTTATCATTGAAAATACCTTATAATATAACGTAATATGCAGTGTATCATTGGAAATAACTTATAATATGACGTAATATGGAGTGTATCATTGAAAATACCTTATAATATATCGTAGTTTATCATTGAAAATTCCTTATAATATAACGTAATATGCAGTGTATCATTGAAAATACCTTATAATATAACGTAATATGCAGTGTATCATTGAAAATACCTTATAATATAGCGTAATATGCAGTGTATCATTGGCAATACCATATAATATGACGTAATATGCAGTGTATCATAGAAAATACCTTATAATATAACGTAACATGCAGTGTATCATTGAAAATACCTTATAATATAACGTAATATGCAGTGTATCATTGAAAATACCTTCTAATATATCGTAGTTTATCATTGAAAATACCTTATAATATAACGTAATATGCAGTGTATCAATGGAAATAACTTATAATATGACGTAATATGGAGTGTATCATTGAAAATACCTTATAATATATCGTAGTTTATCATTGAAAATTCCTTATAATATAACGTAATATGCAGTGTATCATTGAAAATACCTTATAATATAACGTAATATGCAGTGTATCATTGAAAATACCTTATAATATAACGTAATATGCAGTGTATCATAGAAAATACCATGTAATATAACGTAATATGCAGTGTATCATTGAAAATACCTTCTAATATATCGTAGTTTATCATTGAAAATACCTTATAATATAACGTAATATGCAGTGTATCATTGGAAATAACTTATAATATGACGTAATATGGAGTGTATCATTGAAAATACCTTATAATATATCGTAGTTTATCATTGAAAATTCCTTATAATATAACGTAATATGCAGTGTATCATTGAAAATACCTTATAATATAACGTAATATGCAGTATATCATTGAAAATACCTTATAATATAGCGTAATATGCAGTGTATCATTGAAAATACCTTATAATATAACGTAATATGCAGTGTATCATTGAAAATACCTTATAATATAACGTAATATGCAGTGTATCATTGAAAATACCTTCTAATATAACGTAATATGCAGTGCATCATTGAAAATACCTTATAATATATCGTAATTTGCAGTGTACCATTGATAAAACCTTATAATATAACGTAATATGCAGTGTATCATTGAAAATACCTTATAATATAACGTAATATGCAGTGTATCATTGAAAATACCTTCTAATACATCGTAGTTTATCATTGAAAATACCTTATAATATAACGTAATGTGCAGTGTATCATTGGAAATAACTTATAATATGACGTAATATGGAGTGTATCATTGAAAATACCTTATAATATATCGTAGTTTATCATTGAAAATTCCTTATAATATAACGTAATATGCAGTGTATCATTGAAAATACCTTATAATATAACGTAATATGCAGTGTATCATTGAAAATACCTTATAATATAACGTAATATGCAGTGTATCATTGAAAATACCTTATAATATAACGTAATGTGCAGTGTATCATAGAAAATACCATGTAATATAACGTAATATACAGTGTATCATTGAAAATACCTTATAATATAACGTAATATGCAGTGTATCATTGAAAATACCTTCTAATACATCGTAGTTTATCATTGAAAATACCTTATAATATAACGTAATATGCAGTGTATCAATGGAAATAACTTATAATATGACGTAATATGTCGTGTATCATTGAAAATACCTTATAATATATCGTAGTTTATCATTGAAAATTCCTTATAATATAACGTAATATGCAGTGTATCATTGAAAATACCTTATAATATAACGTAATATGCAGTGTATCATTGAAAATACCTTATAATATAACGTAATATGCAGTGTATCATAGAAAATACCATGTAATATAACGTAATATACAGTGTATCATTGAAAATACCTTATAATATAACGTAATATGCAGTGTATCATTGAAAATACCTTCTAATACATCGTAGTTTATCATTGAAAATACCTTATAATATAACGTAATATGCAGTGTATCATTGGAAATAACTTATAATATGACGTAATATGCAGTGTATCATAGAAAATACCTTATAATATAACGTAACATGCAGTGTATCATTGAAAATACCTTATAATATAACGTAATATGCAGTGTATCATTGAAAATACCTTCTAATACATCGTAGTTTATCATTGAAAATACCTTATAATATAACGTAATATGCAGTGTATCAATGGAAATAACTTATAATATGACGTAATATGGAGTGTATCATTGAAAATACCTTATAATATATCGTAGTTTATCATTGAAAATTCCTTATAATATAACGTAATATGCAGTGTATCATTGAAAATACCTTATAATATAACGTAATATGCAGTGTATCATTGAAAATACCTTATAATATAACGTAATATGCAGTGTATTATTGGAAATAACTTATAATATGACGTAATATGGAGTGTATCATTGAAAATACCTTATAATATATCGTAGTTTATCATTGAAAATTCCTTATAATATAACGTAATATGCAGTGTATCATTGTAAATACCTTATAATATAGCGTAATATGCAGTATATCATTGAAAATACATTATAATATAGCGTAATATGCAGTGTATCATTGAAAATACCTTATAATATAACGTAATATGCAGTGTATCATTGAAAATACCTTATAATATAACGTAATATGCAGTGTATCATTGAAAATACCTTCTAATATAACGTAATATGCAGTGCATCATTGAAAATACCTTATAATATATCGTAATTTGTAGTGTACCATTGATAAAACCTTATAATATAACGTAATATGCAGTGTATCATTGAAAATACCTTATAATATAACGTAATATGCAGTGTATCATTGAAAATACCTTATAATATAACGTAATATGCAGTGTATCATAGAAAATACCATGTAATATAACGTAATATGCAGTGTATCATTGAAAATACCTTCTAATACATCGTAGTTTATCATTGAAAATACCTTATAATATAACGTAATATGCAGTGTATCATTGGAAATAACTTATAATATGACGTAATATGGAGTGTATCATTGAAAATACCTTATAATATATCGTAGTTTATCATTGAAAATTCCTTATAATATAACGTAATATGCAGTGTATCATTGAAAATACCTTATAATATAACGTAATATGCAGTATATCATTGAAAATACCTTATAATATAGCGTAATATCCAGTGTATCATTGAAAATACCTTATAATATAACGTAATATGCAGTGTATCATTGAAAATACCTTATAATATAACGTAATATGCAGTGTATCATTGAAAATACCTTATAATATAACGTAATATGCAGTGTATCATTGGAAATAACTTATAATATGACGTAATATGGAGTGTATCATTGAAAATACCTTATAATATATCGTAGTTTATCATTGAAAATTCCTTATAATATAACGTAATATGCAGTGTATCATTGAAAATACCTTATAATATAACGTAATATGCAGTATATCATTGAAAATACCTTATAATATAGCGTAATATCCAGTGTATCATTGAAAATACCTTATAATATAACGTAATATGCAGTGTATCATTGGCAATACCATATAATATGACGTAATATGCAGTGTATCATTGAAAATACCTTATAATATATCGTAATTTGTAGTGTATCATTGAAAATACCTTATAATATATCGTAGTTTATCATTGAAAATTCCTTATAATATAACGTAACATGCAGTGTATCATTGAAAATACCTTATAATATAACGTAATATGCAGTGTATCATTGAAAATACCTTATAATATAACGTAATATGCAGTGTATCATTGAAAATACCTTATAATATAACGTAATATGCAGTGTATCATTGAAAATACCTTATAATATAACGTAATGTGCAGTGTATCATAGAAAATACCATGTAATATAACGTAATATACAGTGTATCATTGAAAATACCTTATAATATAACGTAATATGCAGTGTATCATTGAAAATACCTTCTAATATATCGTAGTTTATCATTGAAAATACCTTATAATATAACGTAATATGCAGTGTATCAATGGAAATAACTTATAATATGACGTAATATGTCGTGTATCATTGAAAATACCTTATAATATATCGTAGTTTATCATTGAAAATTCCTTATAATATAACGTAATATGCAGTGTATCATTGAAAATACCTTATAATATAACGTAATATGCAGTGTATCATTGAAAATACCTTATAATATAACGTAATATGCAGTGTATCATAGAAAATACCATGTAATATAACGTAATATACAGTGTATCATTGAAAATACCTTATAATATAACGTAATATGCAGTGTATCATTGAAAATACCTTCTAATACATCGTAGTTTATCATTTAAAATACCTTATAATATAAAGTAATATGCAGTGTATCATTGGAAATAACTTATAATATGACGTAATATGCAGTGTATCATAGAAAATACCTTATAATATAACGTAACATGCAGTGTATCATTGAAAATACCTTATAATATAACGTAATATGCAGTGTATCATTGAAAATACCTTCTAATACATCGTAGTTTATCATTGAAAATACCTTATAATATAACGTAATATGCAGTGTATCAATGGAAATAACTTATAATATGACGTAATATGGAGTGTATCATTGAAAATACCTTATAATATATCGTAGTTTATCATTGAAAATTCCTTATAATATAACGTAATATGCAGTGTATCATTGAAAATACCTTATAATATAACGTAATATGCAGTGTATCATTGAAAATACCTTATAATATAACGTAATATGCAGTGTATTATTGGAAATAACTTATAATATGACGTAATATGGAGTGTATCATTGAAAATACCTTATAATATATCGTAGTTTATCATTGAAAATTCCTTATAATATAACGTAATATGCAGTGTATCATTGAAAATACCTTATAATATAGCGTAATATGCAGTATATCATTGAAAATACATTATAATATAGCGTAATATGCAGTGTATCATTGAAAATACCTTATAATATAACGTAATATGCAGTGTATCATTGAAAATACCTTATAATATAACGTAATATGCAGTGTATCATTGAAAATACCTTATAATATAACGTAATATGCAGTGCATCATTGAAAATACCTTATAATATATCGTAATTTGTAGTGTACCATTGATAAAACCTTATAATATAACGTAATATGCAGTGTATCATTGAAAATACCTTATAATATAACGTAATATGCAGTGTATCATTGAAAATACCTTATAATATAACGTAATATGCAGTGTATCATAGAAAATACCATGTAATATAACGTAATATGCAGTGTATCATTGAAAATACCTTCTAATACATCGTAGTTTATCATTGAAAATACCTTATAATATAACGTAATATGCAGTGTATCATTGGAAATAACTTATAATATGACGTAATATGGAGTGTATCATTGAAAATACCTTATAATATATCGTAGTTTATCATTGAAAATTCCTTATAATATAACGTAATATGCAGTGTATCATTGAAAATACCTTATAATATAACGTAATATGCAGTATATCATTGAAAATACCTTATAATATAGCGTAATATCCAGTGTATCATTGAAAATACCTTATAATATAACGTAATATGCAGTGTATCATTGAAAATACCTTATAATATAACGTAATATGCAGTGTATCATTGAAAATACCTTATAATATAACGTAATATGCAGTGTATCATTGGAAATAACTTATAATATGACGTAATATGGAGTGTATCATTGAAAATACCTTATAATATATCGTAGTTTATCATTGAAAATTCCTTATAATATATCGTAATATGCAGTGTATCATTGAAAATACCTTATAATATAACGTAATATGCAGTGTATCATTGAAAATACCTTATAATATAGCGTAATATCCAGTGTATCATTGAAAATACCTTATAATATAACGTAATATGCAGTGTATCATTGGCAATACCATATAATATGACGTAATATGCAGTGTATCATTGAAAATACCTTATAATATATCGTAATTTGTAGTGTATCATTGAAAATGCCTTATAATATATCGTAGTTTATCATTGAAAATTCCTTATAATATAACGTAATATGCAGTGTATCATTGAAAATACCTTATAATATAACGTAATATGCAGTGTCTCATTGAAAATACCTTATAATATATCGTAATATGCAGTGTATCATTGAAAATACCTTATAATATAGCGTAATATGCAGTGTATCATTGAAAATACCTTATAATATAACGTAATATGCAGTGTATCATTGAAAATACCTTATAATATAACGTAATATGCAGTGTATCATTGAAAATACCTTCTAATATAACGTAATATGCAGTGTATCATTGAAAATACCTTCTAATACATCATAGTTTATCATTGAAAATACCTTATAATATAACGTAATATGCAGTGTATCATTGGAAATAACTTATAATATGACGTAATATGCAGTGTATCATTGAAAATACCTTGTAATATATCGTAGTTTATCATTGAAAATTCCTTATAATATAACGTAATATGCAGTGTATCATTGGCAATACCATATAATATGACGTAATATGCAGTGTATCATTGAAAATACCTTATAATATATCGTAATTTGTAGTGTATCATTGAAAATGCCTTATAATATATCGTAGTTTATCATTGAAAATTCCTTATAATATAACGTAACATGCAGTGTATCATTGAAAATACCTTATAATATAACGTAATATGCAGTGTCTCATTGAAAATACCTTATAATATATCGTAATATGCAGTGTATCATTGAAAATACCTTATAATATAGCGTAATATGCAGTGTATCATTGAAAATACCTTATAATATAACGTAATATGCAGTGTATCATTGAAAATACCTTATAATATAACGTAATATGCAGTGTATCATTGAAAATACCTTCTAATATAACGTAATATGCAGTGTATCATTGAAAATACCTTCTAATACATCATAGTTTATCATTGAAAATACCTTATAATATAACGTAATATGCAGTGTATCATTGGAAATAACTTATAATATGACGTAATATGCAGTGTATCATTGAAAATACCTTCTAATATATCGTAGTTTATCATTGAAAATACCTTATAATATAACGTAATATGCAGTGTATCATTGAAAATACCTTCTAATATAACGTAATATGCAGTGTATCATTGAAAATATCATATAATATAACGTATAATGTCGTGTATCATTGAAAATACCTTATAATATAACGTAATATGCAGTGTATCATTGGAAATAACTTATAATATGACGTAATATGGAGTGTATCATTGAAAATACCTTATAATATATCGTAGTTTATCATTGAAAATTCCTTATAATATAACGTAATATGCAGTGTATCATTGAAAATACCTTATAATATAACGTAATATGCAGTATATCATTGAAAATACCTTATAATATAGCGTAATATCCAGTGTATCATTGAAAATACCTTATAATATAACGTAATATGCAGTGTATCATTGAAAATACCTTATAATATAACGTAATATGCAGTGTATCATTGAAAATACCTTCTAATATAACGTAATATGCAGTGCATCATTGAAAATACCTTATAATATATCGTAATTTGTAGTGTACCATTGATAAAACCTTATAATATAACGTAATATGCAGTGTATCATTGAAAATACCTTATAATATAACGTAATATGCAGTGTATCATTGAAAATACCTTCTAATACATCGTAGTTTATCATTGAAAATTCCTTATAATATAACGTAATATGCAGTGTATCATTGGCAATACCATATAATATGACGTAATATGCAGTGTATCATTGAAAATACCTTATAATATATCGTAATTTGTAGTGTATCATTGAAAATGCCTTATAATATATCGTAGTTTATCATTGAAAATTCCTTATAATATAACGTAACATGCAGTGTATCATTGAAAATACCTTATAATATAACGTAATATGCAGTGTCTCATTGAAAATACCTTCTAATACATCGTAGTTTATCATTGAAAATACCTTATAATATAACGTAATATGCAGTGTATCAATGGAAATAACTTATAATATGACGTAATATGTCGTGTATCATTGAAAATACCTTATAATATATCGTAGTTTATCATTGAAAATTCCTTATAATATAACGTAATATGCAGTGTATCATTGAAAATACCTTATAATATAACGTAATATGCAGTGTATCATTGAAAATACCTTATAATATAACGTAATATGCAGTGTATCATAGAAAATACCATGTAATATAACGTAATATACAGTGTATCATTGAAAATACCTTATAATATAACGTAATATGCAGTGTATCATTGAAAATACCTTCTAATACATCGTAGTTTATCATTGAAAATACCTTATAATATAACGTAATATGCAGTGTATCATTGGAAATAACTTATAATATGACGTAATATGCAGTGTATCATAGAAAATACCTTATAATATAACGTAACATGCAGTGTATCATTGAAAATACCTTATAATATAACGTAATATGCAGTGTATCATTGAAAATACCTTCTAATACATCGTAGTTTATCATTGAAAATACCTTATAATATAACGTAATATGCAGTGTATCAATGGAAATAACTTATAATATGACGTAATATGGAGTGTATCATTGAAAATACCTTATAATATATCGTAGTTTATCATTGAAAATTCCTTATAATATAACGTAATATGTCGTGTATCATTGAAAATACCTTATAATATATCGTAGTTTATCATTGAAAATTCCTTATAATATAACGTAATATGCAGTGTATCATTGAAAATACCTTATAATATAACGTAATATGCAGTGTATCATTGAAAATACCTTATAATATAACGTAATATGCAGTGTATCATAGAAAATACCATGTAATATAACGTAATATACAGTGTATCATTGAAAATACCTTATAATATAACGTAATATGCAGTGTATCATTGAAAATACCTTCTAATACATCGTAGTTTATCATTGAAAATACCTTATAATATAACGTAATATGCAGTGTATCATTGGAAATAACTTATAATATGACGTAATATGCAGTGTATCATAGAAAATACCTTATAATATAACGTAACATGCAGTGTATCATTGAAAATACCTTATAATATAACGTAATATGCAGTGTATCATTGAAAATACCTTCTAATACATCGTAGTTTATCATTGAAAATACCTTATAATATAACGTAATATGCAGTGTATCAATGGAAATAACTTATAATATGACGTAATATGGAGTGTATCATTGAAAATACCTTATAATATATCGTAGTTTATCATTGAAAATTCCTTATAATATAACGTAATATGCAGTGTATCATTGAAAATACCTTATAATATAACGTAATATGCAGTGTATCATTGAAAATACCTTATAATATAACGTAATATGCAGTGTATTATTGGAAATAACTTATAATATGACGTAATATGGAGTGTATCATTGAAAATACCTTATAATATATCGTAGTTTATCATTGAAAATTCCTTATAATATAACGTAATATGCAGTGTATCATTGAAAATACCTTATAATATAACGTAATATGCAGTATATCATTGAAAATACATTATAATATAGCGTAATATGCAGTGTATCATTGAAAATACCTTATAATATAACGTAATATGCAGTGTATCATTGAAAATACCTTATAATATAACGTAATATGCAGTGTATCATTGAAAATACCTTCTAATATAACGTAATATGCAGTGCATCATTGAAAATACCTTATAATATATCGTAATTTGTAGTGTACCATTGATAAAACCTTATAATATAACGTAATATGCAGTGTATCATTGAAAATACCTTATAATATAACGTAATATGCAGTGTATCATTGAAAATACCTTATAATATAACGTAATATGCAGTGTATCATAGAAAATACCATGTAATATAACGTAATATGCAGTGTATCATTGAAAATACCTTCTAATACATCGTAGTTTATCATTGAAAATACCTTATAATATAACGTAATATGCAGTGTATCATTGGAAATAACTTATAATATGACGTAATATGGAGTGTATCATTGAAAATACCTTATAATATATCGTAGTTTATCATTGAAAATTCCTTATAATATAACGTAATATGCAGTGTATCATTGAAAATACCTTATAATATAACGTAATATGCAGTATATCATTGAAAATACCTTATAATATAGCGTAATATCCAGTGTATCATTGAAAATACCTTATAATATAACGTAATATGCAGTGTATCATTGAAAATACCTTATAATATAACGTAATATGCAGTGTATCATTGAAAATACCTTATAATATAACGTAATATGCAGTGTATCATTGGAAATAACTTATAATATGACGTAATATGGAGTGTATCATTGAAAATACCTTATAATATATCGTAGTTTATCATTGAAAATTCCTTATAATATAACGTAATATGCAGTGTATCATTGAAAATACCTTATAATATAACGTAATATGCAGTATATCATTGAAAATACCTTATAATATAGCGTAATATCCAGTGTATCATTGAAAATACCTTATAATATAACGTAATATGCAGTGTATCATTGGCAATACCATATAATATGACGTAATATGCAGTGTATCATTGAAAATACCTTATAATATATCGTAATTTGTAGTGTATCATTGAAAATACCTTATAATATATCGTAGTTTATCATTGAAAATTCCTTATAATATAACGTAACATGCAGTGTATCATTGAAAATACCTTATAATATAACGTAATATGCAGTGTCTCATTGAAAATACCTTATAATATATCGTAATATGCAGTGTATCATTGAAAATACCTTATAATATAGCGTAATATGCAGTGTATCATTGAAAATACCTTATAATATAACGTAATATGCAGTGTATCATTGAAAATACCTTATAATATAACGTAATATGCAGTGTATCATTGAAAATACCTTCTAATATAACGTAATATGCAGTGTATCATTGAAAATACCTTCTAATACATCATAGTTTATCATTGAAAATACCTTATAATATAACGTAATATGCAGTGTATCATTGGAAATAACTTATAATATGACGTAATATGCAGTGTATCATTGAAAATACCTTATATTATATCGTAGTTTATCATGAAAATTCCTTATAATATAACGTAATATGCAGTGTATCATTGGCAATACCATATAATATGACGTAATATGCAGTGTATCATTGAAAATACCTTATAATATATCGTAATTTGTAGTGTATCATTGAAAATACCTTATAATATATCGTAGTTTATCATTGAAAATTCCTTATAATATAACGTAACATGCAGTGTATCATTGAAAATACCTTATAATATAACGTAATATGCAGTGTCTCATTGAAAATACCTTATAATATATCGTAATATGCAGTGTATCATTGAAAATACCTTATAATATAGCGTAATATGCAGTGTATCATTGAAAATACCTTATAATATAACGTAATATGCAGTGTATCATTGAAAATACCTTATAATATAACGTAATATGCAGTGTATCATTGAAAATACCTTCTAATATAACGTAATATGCAGTGTATCATTGAAAATACCTTCTAATACATCATAGTTTATCATTGAAAATACCTTATAATATAACGTAATATGCAGTGTATCATTGGAAATAACTTATAATATGACGTAATATGCAGTGTATCATTGAAAATACCTTCTAATATATCGTAGTTTATCATTGAAAATACCTTATAATATAACGTAATATGCAGTGTATCATTGAAAATACCTTCTAATATAACGTAATATGCAGTGTATCATTGAAAATATCTTATAATATAACGTAAAATGTCGTGTATCATTGAAAATACCTTATAATATAACGTAATATGCAGTGTATCATTGGAAATAACTTATAATATGACGTAATATGCAGTGTATCATTGAAAATACCTTATAATATATCGTAGTTTATCATTGAAAATTCCTTATAATATAACGTAATATGCAGTGTATCATTGAAAATACCTTATAATATAACGTAATATGCAGTATATCATTGAAAATACCTTATAATATAGCGTAATATCCAGTGTATCATTGAAAATACCTTATAATATAACGTAATATGCAGTGTATCATTGAAAATACCTTATAATATAACGTAATATGCAGTGTATCATTGAAAATACCTTCTAATATAACGTAATATGCAGTGCATCATTGAAAATACCTTATAATATATCGTAATTTGTAGTGTACCATTGATAAAACCTTATAATATAACGTAATATGCAGTGTATCATTGAAAATACCTTATAATATAACGTAATATGCAGTGTATCATTGAAAATACCTTCTAATACATCGTAGTTTATCATTGAAAATTCCTTATAATATAACGTAATATGCAGTGTATCATTGGCAATACCATATAATATGACGTAATATGCAGTGTATCATTGAAAATACCTTATAATATATCGTAATTTGTAGTGTATCATTGAAAATGCCTTATAATATATCGTAGTTTATCATTGAAAATTCCTTATAATATAACGTAACATGCAGTGTATCATTGAAAATACCTTATAATATAACGTAATATGCAGTGTCTCATTGAAAATACCTTCTAATACATCGTAGTTTATCATTGAAAATACCTTATAATATAACGTAATATGCAGTGTATCAATGGAAATAACTTATAATATGACGTAATATGTCGTGTATCATTGAAAATACCTTATAATATATCGTAGTTTATCATTGAAAATTCCTTATAATATAACGTAATATGCAGTGTATCATTGAAAATACCTTATAATATAACGTAATATGCAGTGTATCATTGAAAATACCTTATAATATAACGTAATATGCAGTGTATCATAGAAAATACCATGTAATATAACGTAATATACAGTGTATCATTGAAAATACCTTATAATATAACGTAATATGCAGTGTATCATTGAAAATACCTTCTAATACATCGTAGTTTATCATTGAAAATACCTTATAATATAACGTAATATGCAGTGTATCATTGGAAATAACTTATAATATGACGTAATATGCAGTGTATCATAGAAAATACCTTATAATATAACGTAACATGCAGTGTATCATTGAAAATACCTTATAATATAACGTAATATGCAGTGTATCATTGAAAATACCTTCTAATACATCGTAGTTTATCATTGAAAATACCTTATAATATAACGTAATATGCAGTGTATCAATGGAAATAACTTATAATATGACGTAATATGGAGTGTATCATTGAAAATACCTTATAATATATCGTAGTTTATCATTGAAAATTCCTTATAATATAACGTAATATGCAGTGTATCATTGAAAATACCTTATAATATAACGTAATATGCAGTGTATCATTGAAAATACCTTATAATATAACGTAATATGCAGTGTATTATTGGAAATAACTTATAATATGACGTAATATGGAGTGTATCATTGAAAATACCTTATAATATATCGTAGTTTATCATTGAAAATTCCTTATAATATAACGTAATATGCAGTGTATCATTGAAAATACCTTATAATATAACGTAATATGCAGTATATCATTGAAAATACATTATAATATAGCGTAATATGCAGTGTATCATTGAAAATACCTTATAATATAACGTAATATGCAGTGTATCATTGAAAATACCTTATAATATAACGTAATATGCAGTGTATCATTGAAAATACCTTCTAATATAACGTAATATGCAGTGCATCATTGAAAATACCTTATAATATATCGTAATTTGTAGTGTACCATTGATAAAACCTTATAATATAACGTAATATGCAGTGTATCATTGAAAATACCTTATAATATAACGTAATATGCAGTGTATCATTGAAAATACCTTATAATATAACGTAATATGCAGTGTATCATAGAAAATACCATGTAATATAACGTAATATGCAGTGTATCATTGAAAATACCTTCTAATACATCGTAGTTTATCATTGAAAATACCTTATAATATAACGTAATATGCAGTGTATCATTGGAAATAACTTATAATATGACGTAATATGGAGTGTATCATTGAAAATACCTTATAATATATCGTAGTTTATCATTGAAAATTCCTTATAATATAACGTAATATGCAGTGTATCATTGAAAATACCTTATAATATAACGTAATATGCAGTATATCATTGAAAATACCTTATAATATAGCGTAATATCCAGTGTATCATTGAAAATACCTTATAATATAACGTAATATGCAGTGTATCATTGAAAATACCTTATAATATAACGTAATATGCAGTGTATCATTGAAAATACCTTATAATATAGCGTAATATGCAGTGTATCATTGAAAATACCTTATAATATAACGTAATATGCAGTGTATCATTGAAAATACCTTATAATATAACGTAATATGCAGTGTATCATTGAAAATACCTTCTAATATAACGTAATATGCAGTGTATCATTGAAAATACCTTCTAATACATCATAGTTTATCATTGAAAATACCTTATAATATAACGTAATATGCAGTGTATCATTGGAAATAACTTATAATATGACGTAATATGCAGTGTATCATTGAAAATACCTTCTAATATATCGTAGTTTATCATTGAAAATACCTTATAATATGACGTAATATGCAGTGTATCATAGAAAATACCTTATAATATAACGTAACATGCAGTGTATCATTGAAAATACCTTATAATATAACGTAATATGCAGTGTATCATTGAAAATACCTTCTAATACATCGTAGTTTATCATTGAAAATACCTTATAATATAACGTAATATGCAGTGTATCAATGGAAATAACTTATAATATGACGTAATATGGAGTGTATCATTGAAAATACCTTATAATATATCGTAGTTTATCATTGAAAATTCCTTATAATATAACGTAATATGCAGTGTATCATTGAAAATACCTTATAATATAACGTAATATGCAGTGTATCATTGAAAATACCTTATAATATAACGTAATATGCAGTGTATTATTGGAAATAACTTATAATATGACGTAATATGGAGTGTATCATTGAAAATACCTTATAATATATCGTAGTTTATCATTGAAAATTCCTTATAATATAACGTAATATGCAGTGTATCATTGAAAATACCTTATAATATAACGTAATATGCAGTATATCATTGAAAATACATTATAATATAGCGTAATATGCAGTGTATCATTGAAAATACCTTATAATATAACGTAATATGCAGTGTATCATTGAAAATACCTTATAATATAACGTAATATGCAGTGTATCATTGAAAATACCTTCTAATATAACGTAATATGCAGTGCATCATTGAAAATACCTTATAATATATCGTAATTTGTAGTGTACCATTGATAAAACCTTATAATATAACGTAATATGCAGTGTATCATTGAAAATACCTTATAATATAACGTAATATGCAGTGTATCATTGAAAATACCTTATAATATAACGTAATATGCAGTGTATCATAGAAAATACCATGTAATATAACGTAATATGCAGTGTATCATTGAAAATACCTTCTAATACATCGTAGTTTATCATTGAAAATACCTTATAATATAACGTAATATGCAGTGTATCATTGGAAATAACTTATAATATGACGTAATATGGAGTGTATCATTGAAAATACCTTATAATATATCGTAGTTTATCATTGAAAATTCCTTATAATATAACGTAATATGCAGTGTATCATTGAAAATACCTTATAATATAACGTAATATGCAGTATATCATTGAAAATACCTTATAATATAGCGTAATATCCAGTGTATCATTGAAAATACCTTATAATATAACGTAATATGCAGTGTATCATTGAAAATACCTTATAATATAACGTAATATGCAGTGTATCATTGAAAATACCTTCTAATATAACGTAATATGCAGTGCATCATTGAAAATACCTTATAATATATCGTAATTTGTAGTGTACCATTGATAAAACCTTATAATATAACGTAATATGCAGTGTATCATTGAAAATACCTTATAATATAACGTAATATGCAGTGTATCATTGAAAATACCTTCTAATACATCGTAGTTTATCATTGAAAATTCCTTATAATATAACGTAATATGCAGTGTATCATTGGCAATACCATATAATATGATGTAATATGCAGTGTATCATTGAAAATACCTTATAATATATCGTAATTTGTAGTGTATCATTGAAAATGCCTTATAATATATCGTAGTTTATCATTGAAAATTCCTTATAATATAACGTAACATGCAGTGTATCATTGAAAATACCTTATAATATAACGTAATATGCAGTGTCTCATTGAAAATACCTTATAATATATCGTAATATGCAGTGTATCATTGAAAATACCTTATAATATAGCGTAATATGCAGTGTATCATTGAAAATACCTTATAATATAACGTAATATGCAGTGTATCATTGAAAATACCTTATAATATAACGTAATATGCAGTGTATCATTGAAAATACCTTCTAATATAACGTAATATGCAGTGTATCATTGAAAATACCTTCTAATACATCATAGTTTATCATTGAAAATACCTTATAATATAACGTAATATGCAGTGTATCATTGGAAATAACTTATAATATAACGTAATATGCAGTGTATCATTGAAAATACCTTCTAATATAACGTAATATGCAGTGTATCATTGAAAATATCTTATAATATAACGTAAAATGTCGTGTATCATTGAAAATACCTTACAATATAACGTAATATGCAGTGTATCATTGAAAATACCTTATAATAAAGCGTAATATGCAGTATATCATTGAAAATACCTTATAATATAGCGTAATATGCAGTGTATCATTGAAAATACCTTATAATATAACGTAATATGCAGTGTATCATTGAAAATACCTTCTAATATATCGTAGTTTATCATTGAAAATACCTTATAATATAACGTAATATGCAGTGTATCATTGAAAATACCTTATAATATAACGTAACATGCAGCATATCATTGAAAATACCTTATAATATAACGTAATATGCAGTGTATCATTGAAAATATCTTATAATATAACGTAAAATGTCGTGTATCATTGAAAATACCTTCTAATACATCGTAGTTTATCATTGAAAATTCCTTATAATATAACGTAATATGCAGTGTATCATTGGCAATACCATATAATATGATGTAATATGCAGTGTATCATTGAAAATACCTTATAATATATCGTAATTTGTAGTGTATCATTGAAAATGCCTTATAATATATCGTAGTTTATCATTGAAAATTCCTTATAATATAACGTAACATGCAGTGTATCATTGAAAATACCTTATAATATAACGTAATATGCAGTGTCTCATTGAAAATACCTTATAATATATCGTAATATGCAGTGTATCATTGAAAATACCTTATAATATAGCGTAATATGCAGTGTATCATTGAAAATACCTTATAATATATCGTAATTTGTAGTGTACCATTGATAAAACCTTATAATATAACGTAATATGCAGTGTATCATTGAAAATACCTTATAATATAACGTAATATGCAGTATATCATTGAAAATACCTTATAATATAGCGTAATATCCAGCGTATCATTGAAAATACCTTATAATATAACGTAATATGCAGTGTATCATTGAAAATACCTTATAATATAACGTAATATGCAGTGTATCATTGAAAATACCTTCTAATATAACGTAATATGCAGTGCATCATTGAAAATACCTTATAATATATCGTAATTTGTAGTGTACCATTGATAAAACCTTATAATATAACGTAATATGCAGTGTATCATTGAAAATACCTTATAATATAACGTAATATGCAGTGTATCATTGAAAATACCTTCTAATACATCGTAGTTTATCATTGAAAATTCCTTATAATATAACGTAATATGCAGTGTATCATTGGCAATACCATATAATATGACGTAATATGCAGTGTATCATTGAAAATACCTTATAATATATCGTAATTTGTAGTGTATCATTGAAAATGCCTTATAATATATCGTAGTTTATCATTGAAAATTCCTTATAATATAACGTAACATGCAGTGTATCATTGAAAATACCTTATAATATAACGTAATATGCAGTGTCTCATTGAAAATACCTTATAATATATCGTAATATGCAGTGTATCATTGAAAATACCTTATAATATAGCGTAATATGCAGTGTATCATTGAAAATACCTTATAATATAACGTAATATGCAGTGTATCATTGAAAATACCTTATAATATAACGTAATATGCAGTGTATCATTGAAAATACCTTCTAATATAACGTAATATGCAGTGTATCATTGAAAATACCTTCTAATACATCATAGTTTATCATTGAAAATACCTTATAATATAACGTAATATGCAGTGTATCATTGGAAATAACTTATAATATGACGTAATATGCAGTGTATCATTGAAAATACCTTATAATATAACGTAATATGCAGTGTATCATTGAAAATACCTTCTAATATAACGTAATATGCAGTGTATCATTGAAAATATCTTATAATATAACGTAAAATGTCGTGTATCATTGAAAATACCTTACAATATAACGTAATATGCAGTGTATCATTGAAAATACCTTATAATAAAGCGTAATATGCAGTATATCATTGAAAATACCTTATAATATAGCGTAATATGCAGTGTATCATTGAAAATACCTTATAATATAACGTAATATGCAGTGTATCATTGAAAATACCTTCTAATATATCGTAGTTTATCATTGAAAATACCTTATAATATAACGTAATATGCAGTGTATCATTGAAAATACCTTATAATATAACGTAACATGCAGCATATCATTGAAAATACCTTATAATATAACGTAATATGCAGTGTATCATTGAAAATACCTTATAATAAAGCGTAATATGCAGTATATCATTGAAAATACCTTATAATATAGCGTAATATCCAGTGTATCATTGAAAATACCTTCTAATATAACGTAATATGCAGTGTATCATTGAAGATACCTTATAATACATCATAGTTTATCATTGAAAATACCTTATAATATAACGTAATATGCAGTGTATCATTGGAAATAACTTATAATATGTCGTAATATGCAGTGTATCATTGAAAATACCTTCTAATATATCGTAGTTTATCATTGAAAATACCTTATAATATAACGTAATATGCAGTGTATCATTGAAAATACCTTCTAATATAACGTAATATGCAGTGTATCATTGAAAATATCTTATAATATAACGTAAAATGTCGTGTATCATTGAAAATACCTTACAATATAACGTAATATGCAGTGTATCATTGAAAATACCTTATAATAAAGCGTAATATGCAGTATATCATTGAAAATACCTTATAATATAGCGTAATATGCAGTGTATCATTGAAAATACCTTATAATATAACGTAATATGCAGTATATCATTGAAAATACATTATAATATAGCGTAATATGCAGTGTATCATTGAAAATACCTTATAATATAACGTAATATGCAGTGTATCATTGAAAATACCTTATAATATAACGTAATATGCAGTGTATCATTGAAAATACCTTCTAATATAACGTAATATGCAGTGCATCATTGAAAATACCTTATAATATATCGTAATTTGTAGTGTACCATTGATAAAACCTTATAATATAACGTAATATGCAGTGTATCATTGAAAATACCTTATAATATAACGTAATATGCAGTGTATCATTGAAAATACCTTATAATATAACGTAATATGCAGTGTATCATAGAAAATACCATGTAATATAACGTAATATGCAGTGTATCATTGAAAATACCTTCTAATACATCGTAGTTTATCATTGAAAATACCTTATAATATAACGTAATATGCAGTGTATCATTGGAAATAACTTATAATATGACGTAATATGGAGTGTATCATTGAAAATACCTTATAATATATCGTAGTTTATCATTGAAAATTCCTTATAATATAACGTAATATGCAGCTTATCATTGAAAATACCTTATAATATAACGTAATATGCAGTATATCATTGAAAATACCTTATAATATAGCGTAATATCCAGTGTATCATTGAAAATACCTTATAATATAACGTAATATGCAGTGTATCATTGAAAATACCTTATAATATAACGTAATATGCAGTGTATCATTGAAAATACCTTCTAATATAACGTAATATGCAGTGCATCATTGAAAATACCTTATAATATATCGTAATTTGTAGTGTACCATTGATAAAACCTTATAATATAACGTAATATGCAGTGTATCATTGAAAATACCTTATAATATAACGTAATATGCAGTGTATCATTGAAAATACCTTCTAATACATCGTAGTTTATCATTGAAAATTCCTTATAATATAACGTAATATGCAGTGTATCATTGGCAATACCATATAATATGACGTAATATGCAGTGTATCATTGAAAATACCTTATAATATATCGTAATTTGTAGTGTATCATTGAAAATGCCTTATAATATATCGTAGTTTATCATTGAAAATTCCTTATAATATAACGTAACATGCAGTGTATCATTGAAAATACCTTATAATATAACGTAATATGCAGTGTCTCATTGAAAATACCTTATAATATATCGTAATATGCAGTGTATCATTGAAAATACCTTATAATATAACGTAATATGCAGTGTATCATTGAAAATACCTTCTAATATAACGTAATATGCAGTGTATCATTGAAAATACCTTCTAATACATCATAGTTTATCATTGAAAATACCTTATAATATAACGTAATATGCAGTGTATCATTGGAAATAACTTATAATATGACGTAATATGCAGTGTATCATTGAAAATACCTTCTAATATATCGTAGTTTATCATTGAAAATACCTTATAATATAACGTAATATGCAGTGTATCATTGAAAATACCTTCTAATATAACGTAATATGCAGTGTATCATTGAAAATATCTTATAATATAACGTAAAATGTCGTGTATCATTGAAAATACCTTACAATATAACGTAATATGCAGTGTATCATTGAAAATACCTTCTAATAAAGCGTAATATGCAGTATATCATTGAAAATACCTTATAATATAGCGTAATATGCAGTGTATCATTGAAAATACCTTATAATATAACGTAATATGCAGTGTATCATTGAAAATACCTTCTAATATATCGTAGTTTATCATTGAAAATACCTTATAATATAACGTAATATGCAGTGTATCATTGAAAATACCTTATAATATAACGTAACATGCAGCATATCATTGAAAATACCTTATAATATAACGTAATATGCAGTGTATCATTGAAAATACCTTATAATAAAGCGTAATATGCAGTATATCATTGAAAATACCTTATAATATAGCGTAATATCCAGTGTATCATTGAAAATACCTTCTAATATAACGTAATATGCAGTGTATCATTGAAGATACCTTATAATACATCATAGTTTATCATTGAAAATACCTTATAATATAACGTAATATGCAGTGTATCATTGGAAATAACTTATAATATGACGTAATATGCAGTGTATCATTGAAAATACCTTCTAATATAACGTAATATGCAGTGTATCATTGAAAATATCTTATAATATAACGTAAAATGTCGTGTATCATTGAAAATACCTTACAATATAACGTAATATGCAGTGTATCATTGAAAATACCTTATAATAAAGCGTAATATGCAGTATATCATTGAAAATACCTTATAATATAGCGTAATATGCAGTGTATCATTGAAAATACCTTATAATATAACGTAATATGCAGTATATCATTGAAAATACATTATAATATAGCGTAATATGCAGTGTATCATTGAAAATACCTTATAATATAACGTAATATGCAGTGTATCATTGAAAATACCTTATAATATAACGTAATATGCAGTGTATCATTGAAAATACCTTCTAATATAACGTAATATGCAGTGCATCATTGAAAATACCTTATAATATATCGTAATTTGCAGTGTACCATTGATAAAACCTTATAATATAACGTAATATGCAGTGTATCATTGAAAATACCTTATAATATAACGTAATATGCAGTGTATCATTGAAAATACCTTATAATATAACGTAATATGCAGTGTATCATAGAAAATACCATGTAATATAACGTAATATGCAGTGTATCATTGAAAATACCTTCTAATACATCGTAGTTTATCATTGAAAATACCTTATAATATAACGTAATATGCAGTGTATCATTGGAAATAACTTATAATATGACGTAATATGGAGTGTATCATTGAAAATACCTTATAATATATCGTAGTTTATCATTGAAAATTCCTTATAATATAACGTAATCTGCAGTGTATCATTGAAAATACCTTATAATATAACGTAATATGCAGTATATCATTGAAAATACCTTATAATATAGCGTAATATCCAGTGTATCATTGAAAATACCTTATAATATAACGTAATATGCAGTGTATCATTGAAAATACCTTATAATATAACGTAATATGCAGTGTATCATTGAAAATACCTTCTAATATAACGTAATATGCAGTGCATCATTGAAAATACCTTATAATATATCGTAATTTGTAGTGTACCATTGATAAAACCTTATAATATAACGTAATATGCAGTGTATCATTGAAAATACCTTATAATATAACGTAATATGCAGTGTATCATTGAAAATACCTTCTAATACATCGTAGTTTATCATTGAAAATTCCTTATAATATAACGTAATATGCAGTGTATCATTGGCAATACCATATAATATGACGTAATATGCAGTGTATCATTGAAAATACCTTATAATATATCGTAATTTGTAGTGTATCATTGAAAATGCCTTATAATATATCGTAGTTTATCATTGAAAATTCCTTATAATATAACGTAACATGCAGTGTATCATTGAAAATACCTTATAATATAACGTAATATGCAGTGTCTCATTGAAAATACCTTATAATATATCGTAATATGCAGTGTATCATTGAAAATACCTTATAATATAACGTAATATGCAGTGTATCATTGAAAATACCTTCTAATATAACGTAATATGCAGTGTATCATTGAAAATACCTTCTAATACATCATAGTTTATCATTGAAAATACCTTATAATATAACGTAATATGCAGTGTATCATTGGAAATAACTTATAATATGACGTAATATGCAGTGTATCATTGAAAATACCTTCTAATATATCGTAGTTTATCATTGAAAATACCTTATAATATAACGTAATATGCAGTGTATCATTGAAAATACCTTCTAATATAACGTAATATGCAGTGTATCATTGAAAATATCTTATAATATAACGTAAAATGTCGTGTATCATTGAAAATACCTTACAATATAACGTAATATGCAGTGTATCATTGAAAATACCTTATAATAAAGCGTAATATGCAGTATATCATTGAAAATACCTTATAATATAGCGTAATATGCAGTGTATCATTGAAAATACCTTATAATATAACGTAATATGCAGTGTATCATTGAAAATACCTTCTAATATATCGTAGTTTATCATTGAAAATACCTTATAATATAACGTAATATGCAGTGTATCATTGAAAATACCTTATAATATAACGTAATATGTAGCATATCATTGAAAATACCTTATAATATAACGTAATATGTAGTGTATCATTGAAAATACCTTATAATAAAGCGTAATATGCAGTATATCATTGAAAATACCTTATAATATAGCGTAATATCCAGTGTATCATTGAAAATACCTTCTAATATAACGTAATATGCAGTGTATCATTGAAGATACCTTATAATACATCATAGTTTATCATTGAAAATACCTTATAATATAACGTAATATGCAGTGTATCATTGGAAATAACTTATAATATGACGTAATATGCAGTGTATCATTGAAAATACCTTCTAATATATCGTAGTTTATCATTGAAAATACCTTATAATATAACGTAATATGCAGTGTATCATTGAAAATACCTTCTAATATAACGTAATATGCAGTGTATCATTGACAATATCTTATAATATAACGTAAAATGTCGTGTATCATTGAAAATACCTTACAATATAACGTAATATGCAGTGTATCATTGAAAATACCTTATAATAAAGCGTAATATGCAGTATATCATTGAAAATACCTTATAATATAGCGTAATATGCAGTGTATCATTGAAAATACCTTATAATATAACGTAATATGCAGTGTATCATTGAAAATACCTTCTAATATATCGTAGTTTATCATTGAAAATACCTTATAATATAACGTAATATGCAGTGTATCATTGAAAATACCTTATAATATAACGTAACATGCAGTATATCATTGAAAATACCTTATAATATAACGTAATATGCAGTGTATCATTGAAAATACCTTATAATAAAGCGTAATATGCAGTATATCATTGAAAATACCTTATAATATAGCGTAATATGCAGTGTATCATTGAAAATATCTTATAATATAATGTAAAATGTCGTGTATCATTGAAAATACCTTACAATATAACGTAATATGCAGTGTATCATTGAAAATACCTTATAATATAACGTAATATGCAGTGTATCATTGAAAATACCTTATAATATAACGTAAGATGCAGTGTATCATTGAAAATACCTTATAATATAACGTAATATGCAGTGTATCATTGAAAATACCTTCTAATATAACGTAATATGCAGTGTATCATTGAAAATACCTTATAATATAACGTAATATGCAGTGCATCATTGAAAATACCTTATAATATATCGTAATTTGTAGTGTACCATTGATAAAACCTTATAATATAACGTAATATGCAGTGTATCATTGAAAATACCTTATAATATAACGTAATATGCAGTGTATCATTGAAAATACCTTATAATATAACGTAACATGCAGTGTATCATTGAAAATACCTTATAATATAACGTAATATGCAGTGTATCATTGAAAATACCTTATAATAAAGCGTAATATGCAGTATATCATTGAAAATACCTTATAATATAGCGTAATATGCAGTGTATCATTGAAAATACCTTATAATAAAGCGTAATATGCAGTGTATCATTGAAAATACCTTATAATAAAGCGTAATATGCAGTATATCATTGAAAATACCTTATAATATAACGTAACATGCAGTGTATCATTGAAAATACCTTATAATATAACGTAATATGCAGTGTATCATTGAAAATACCTTATAATATAACGTAATATGCAGTGTATCATTGGAAATAACTTATAATATGACGTAATATGGAGTGTATCATTGAAAATACCTTATAATATATCGTAGTTTATCATTGAAAATTCCTTATAATATAACGTAATATGCAGTGTATCATTGAAAATACCTTATAATATATCGTAATATGCAGTGTATCATTGAAAATACCTTATAATATAGCGTAATATGCAGTGTATCATTGAAAATACCTTATAATATAACGTAATATGCAGTGTATCATTGAAAATACCTTATAATATAACGTAATATGCAGTGTATCATTGAAAATACCTTCTAATATAACGTAATATGCAGTGTATCATTGAAAATACCTTCTAATACATCATAGTTTATCATTGAAAATACCTTATAATATAACGTAATATGCAGTGTATCATTGGAAATAACTTATAATATGACGTAATATGCAGTGTATCATTGAAAATACCTTCTAATATATCGTAGTTTATCATTGAAAATACCTTATAATATAACGTAATATGCAGTGTATCATTGAAAATACCTTCTAATATAACGTAATATGCAGTGTATCATTGAAAATATCTTATAATATAACGTAAAATGTCGTGTATCATAGAAAATACCTTACAATATAACGTAATATGCAGTGTATCATTGAAAATACCTTATAATAAAGCGTAATATGCAGTATATCATTGAAAATACCTTATAATATAGCGTAATATGCAGTGTATCATTGAAAATACCTTATAATATAACGTAATATGCAGTGTATCATTGAAAATACCTTCTAATATATCGTAGTTTATCATTGAAAATACCTTATAATATAACGTAATATGCAGTGTATCATTGAAAATACCTTATAATATAACGTAACATGCAGCATATCATTGAAAATACCTTATAATATAACGTAATATGCAGTGTATCATTGAAAATACCTTATAATAAAGCGTAATATGCAGTATATCATTGAAAATACCTTATAATATAGCGTAATATCCAGTGTATCATTGAAAATACCTTCTAATATAACGTAATATGCAGTGTATCATTGAAGATACCTTATAATACATCATAGTCTATCACTGAAAATACCTTATAATATAACGTAATATGCAGTGTATCATTGGAAATAACTTATAATATGACGTAATATGCAGTGTATCATTGAAAATACCTTCTAATATATCGTAGTTTATCATTGAAAATACCTTATAATATAACGTAATATGCAGTGTATCATTGAAAATACCTTCTAATATAACGTAATATGCAGTGTATCATTGAAAATATCTTATAATATAGCGTAATATGCAGTGTATCATTGAAAATACCTTATAATAAAGCGTAATATGCAATGTATCATTGAAAATACCTTATAATAAAGCGTAATATGCAGTATATCATTGAAAATACCTTATAATATAACGTAACATGCAGTGTATCATTGAAAATACCTTATAATATAACGTAATATGCAGTGTATCATTGAAAATACCTTATAATATAACGTAATATGCAGTGTATCATTGAAAATACCTTATAATAAAACGTAATATGCAGTGTATCATTGAAAATACCTTATAATATAACGTAATATGCAGTGTATCATAGAAAATACCATGTAATATAACGTAATATACAGTGTATCATGGAAAATACCTTATAATATAACGTAACATGCAGTGTATCATTGAAAATACCTTATAATATAACGTAATATGCAGTGTATCATGGAAAATACCTTATAATATAACGTAATATGCAGTGTATCATTGAAAATACCTTATAATATAACGTAATATGCAGTGTATCATTGAAAATACCTTATAATATAACGTAATATGCAGTGTATCATTGAAAATACCTTCTAATATAACGTAATATGCAGTGTATCATTGAAAATACCTTCTAATACATCATAGTTTATCATTGAAAATACCTTATAATATAACGTAATATGCAGTGTATCATTGGAAATAACTTATAATATGACGTAATATGCAGTGTATCATTGAAAATACCTTCTAATATATCGTAGTTTATCATTGAAAATACCTTATAATATAACGTAATATGCAGTGTATCATTGAAAATACCTTATAATAAAGCGTAATATGCAGTATATCATTGAAAATACCTTATAATATAGCGTAATATGCAGTGTATCATTGAAAATACCTTATAATATAACGTAATATGCAGTGTATCATTGAAAATACCTTCTAATATATCGTAGTTTATCATTGAAAATACCTTATAATATAATGTAATATGCAGTGTATCATTGAAAATACCTTATAATATAACGTAACATGCAGTATATCATTGAAAATACCTTATAATATAGCGTAATATGCAGTGTATCATTGAAAATACCTTATAATAAAGCGTAATATGCAGTGTATCATTGAAAATACCTTATAATAAAGCGTAATATGCAGTATATCATTGAAAATACCTTATAATATAACGTAACATGCAGTGTATCATTGAAAATACCTTATAATATAACGTAATATGCAGTGTATCATTGAAAATACCTTATAATATAACGTAATATGCAGTGTATCATTGAAAATACCTTATAATATAACGTAACATGCAGTGTATCATTGAAAATACCTTATAATATAACGTAATATGCAGTGTATCATTGAAAATACCTTATAATATAGCGTAATATGCAGTATATCATTGAAAATACCTTATAATATAGCGTAATATGCAGTGTATCATTGAAAATACCTTATAATAAAGCGTAATATGCAGTGTATCATTGAAAATACCTTATAATAAAGCGTAATATGCAGTATATCATTGAAAATACCTTATAATATAACGTAACATGCAGTGTATCATTGAAAATACCTTATAATATAACGTAATATGCAGTGTATCATTGAAAATACCTTATAATATATCGTAGTTTATCATTGAAAATTCCTTATAATATAACGTAATATGCAGTGTATCATTGAAAATACCTTATAATATAACGTAATATGCAGTGTATCATTGAAAATACCTTATAATATAACGTAATATGCAGTGTATCATTGGCAATACCATATAATATGACGTAATATACAGTGTATCATTGAAAATACCTTATAATATAATGTAATATGCAGTGTATCATTGAAAATACCTTATAATATAACGTAACATGCAGTATATCATTGAAAATACCTTATAATATAACGTAATATGCAGTGTATCATTGAAAATACCTTATAATAAAGCGTAATATGCAGTATATCATTGAAAATACCTTATAATATAGCGTAATATGCAGTGTATCATTGAAAATATCTTATAATATAATGTAAAATGTCGTGTATCATTGAAAATACCTTACAATATAACGTAATATGCAGTGTATCATTGAAAATACCTTCTAATATAACGTAATATGCAGTGTATCATTGAAAATACCTTATAATATAACGTAATATGCAGTGCATCATTGAAAATACCTTATAATATATCGTAATTTGTAGTGTACCATTGATAAAGCCTTATAATATAACGTAATATGCAGTGTATCATTGAAAATACCTTATAATATAACGTAATCTGCAGTGTATCATTGAAAATACCTTATAATATAACGTAACATGCAGTGTATCATTGAAAATACCTTATAATATAACGTAATATGCAGTGTATCATTGAAAATACCTTATAATAAAGCGTAATATGCAGTATATCATTGAAAATACCTTATAATATAGCGTAATATGCAGTGTATCATTGAAAATACCTTATAATAAAGCGTAATATGCAGTGTATCATTGAAAATACCTTATAATAAAGCGTAATATGCAGTATATCATTGAAAATACCTTATAATATAACGTAACATGCAGTGTATCATTGAAAATACCTTATAATATAACGTAATATGCAGTGTATCATTGAAAATACCTTATAATATAACGTAATATGCAGTGTATCATTGAAAATACCTTATAATATAACGTAACATGCAGTGTATCATTGAAAATACCTTATAATATAACGTAATATGCAGTGTATCATTGAAAATACCTTATAATAAAGCGTAATATGCAGTATATCATTGAAAATACCTTATAATATAGCGTAATATGCAGTGTATCATTGAAAATACCTTATAATAAAGCGTAATATGCAGTGTATCATTGAAAATACCTTATAATAAAGCGTAATATGCAGTATATCATTGAAAATACCTTATAATATAACGTAACATGCAGTGTATCATTGAAAATACCTTATAATATAACGTAATATGCAGTGTATCATTGAAAATACCTTATAATATATCGTAGTTTATCATTGAAAATTCCTTATAATATAACGTAATATGCAGTGTATCATTGAAAATACCTTATAATATAACGTAATATGCAGTGTATCATTGAAAATACCTTATAATATAACGTAATATGCAGTGTATCATTGGCAATACCATATAATATGACGTAATATACAGTGTATCATTGAAAATACCTTATAATATAACGTAACATGCAGTGTATCATTGAAAATACCTTATAATATAACGTAATATGCAGAATATCATTGAAAATACCTTATACTATAACGTAATATGCAGTGTATCATTGAAAATACCTTATAATATAACGTAATATGCAGTGTATCATTGAAAATACCTTATAATATAACGTAATATGCAGTGTATCATAGAAAATACCATGTAATATAACGTAATATACAGTGTATCATGGAAAATACCTTATAATATAACGTAATATGCAGTGTATCATTGAAAATACCTTATAATATAACGTAATATGCAGTGTATCATTGAAAATACCTTATAATATAACGTAATATGCAGTGTATCATTGAAAATACCTTATAATATAACGTAATATGCAGTGTATCATTGAAAATACCTTATAATATAGCGTAATATGCAGTATATCATTGAAAATACCTTATAATATAGCGTAATATGCAGTGTATCATTGAAAATACCTTATAATATAACGTAATATGCAGTGTATCATTGAAAATACCTTATAATATAACGTAATATGCAGTGTATCATTGAAAATACCTTATAATATAACGTAATATGCAGTGTATCATTGAAAATACCTTACAATATGGCGTAACATGCAGTGTATCATTGAAAATACCTTATAATATTACGTAATATGCAGTGTATCATTGAAAATACCTTATAATATAACGTAATATGCAGTGTATCATGGAAAATACCTTATAATATAACGTAATATGCAGTGTATCATTGAAAATACCTTATAATATAACGTAATATGCAGTGTATCATTGAAAATACCTTATAATATAACGTAATATGCAGTGTATCATTGAAAATACCTTATAATAAAGCGTAATATGCAGTGTATCATTGAAAATACCTTATAATATAACGTAATATGCAGTGTATCATTGAAAATACCTTATAATATAACGTAATATGCAGTGTATCATTGAAAATACCTTCTAATATATCGTAGTTTATCATTGAGAATTGCTTATAATATAACGTAATATGCAGTGTATCATTGGAAATAACTTATAATATGACGTAATATGGAGTGTATCATTGAAAATACCTTATAATATATCGTAGTTTATCATTGAAAATTCCTTATAATATAACGTAATATGCAGTGTATCATTGGCAATACCATATAATATGACGTAATATACAGTGTATCATTGAAAATACCTTATAATATAACGTAACATGCAGTGTATCATTGAAAATACCTTATAATATAACGTAATATGCAGTGTATCATTGAAAATACCTTATAATATAACGTAATATGCAGTGTATCATTGAAAATACCTTATAATATAACGTAATATGCAGTGTATCATTGAAAATACCTAATAATATAACGTAATATGCAGTGTATCATAGAAAATACCATGTAATATAACGTAATATACAGTGTATCATTGAAAATACCTTATAATATAACGTAATATGCAGTGTATCATTGGAAATAACTTATAATATGACGTAATATGGAGTGTATCATTGAAAATACCTTATAATATATCGTAGTTTATTATTGAAAATTCCTTATAATATAACGTAATATGCAGTCTATCATTGAAAATACCTTATAATATAACGTAATATGCGGTGTATCATTGAAAATACCTTATAATATAACGTAATATGCAGTGTATCATTGAAAATACCTTCTAATATATCGTAGTTTATCATTGAAAATACCTTATAATATAACGTAATATGCAGTGTATCATTGAAAATACCTTATAATATAACGTAACATGCAGTGTATCATTGAAAATACCTTATAATATAACGTAATATGCAGTGTATCATTGAAAATACCTTATAATATAACGTAATATGCAGTGTATTATTGAAAATACCTTATAATATAACGTAATATGCAGTGTATCATAGAAAATACCATGTAATATAACGTAATATACAGTGTATCATTGAAAATACCTTATAATATAACGTAATATGCAGTGTATCATTGGAAATAACTTATAATATGACGTAATATGGAGTGTATCATTGAAAATACCTTATAATATATCGTAGTTTATCATTGAAAATTCCTTATAATATAACGTAATATGCAGTGTATCATTGAAAATACCTTATAATATAACGTAATATGCAGTGTATCATTGAAAATACCTTATAATATAACGTAATATGCAGTGTATCATTGGCAATACCATATAATATGACGTAATATACAGTGTATCATTGAAAATACCTTATAATATAACGTAACATGCAGTGTATCATTGAAAATACCTTATAATATAACGTAATATGCAGTGTATCATTGAAAATACCTTATACTATAACGTAATATGCAGTGTATCATTGAAAATACCTTATAATATAACGTAATATGCAGTGTATCATTGAAAATACCTTATAATATAACGTAATATGCAGTGTATCATAGAAAATACCATGTAATATAACGTAATATACAGTGTATCATGGAAAATACCTTATAATATAACGTAACATGCAGTGTATCATTGAAAATACCTTATAATATAACGTAACATGCAGTGTATCATTGAAAATACCTTATAATATAACGTAATATGCAGTGTATCATTGAAAATACCTTATACTATAACGTAATATGCAGTGTATCATTGAAAATACCTTATAATATAACGTAATATGCAGTGTATCATTGAAAATACCTTATAATATAACGTAATATGCAGTGTATCATAGAAAATACCATGTAATATAACGTAATATACAGTGTATCATGGAAAATACCTTATAATATAACGTAACATGCAGTGTATCATTGAAAATACCTTATAATATAACGTAATATGCAGTGTATCATTGAAAATACCTTATAATATAACGTAATATGCAGTGTATCATTGAAAATACCTTATAATATAACGTAATATGCAGTGTATCATTGAAAATACCTTATAATATAACGTAATATGCAGTGTATCATTGAAAATACCTTATAATATAACGTAATATGCCAGTGTATCATTGAAAATACCTTATAATATAGCGTAATATGCAGTATATCATTGAAAATACCTTATAATATAGCGTAATATGCAGTGTATCATTGAAAATACCTTATAATATAACGTAATATGCAGTGTATCATTGAAAATACCTTATAATATAACGTAATATGCAGTGTATCATTGAAAATACCTTATAATATAACGTAATATGCAGTGTATCATTGAAAATACCTTACAATATAGCGTAACATGCAGTGTATCATTGAAAATACCTTATAATATTACGTAATATGCAGTGTATCATTGAAAATACCTTATAATATAACGTAATATGCAGTGTATCATGGAAAATACCTTATAATATAACGTAATATGCAGTGTATCATTGAAAATACCTTATAATATAACGTAATATGCAGTGTATCATTGAAAATACCTTATAATATAACGTAATATGCAGTGTATCATTGAAAATACCTTATAATATAACGTAATATGCAGTGTATCATTGACAATACCTTATAATATAACGTAATATGCAGTGTATCATTGAAAATACCTTATAATATAACGTAATATGCAGTGTATCATTGAAAATACCTTATAATATAACGTAATATGCAGTGTATCATAGAAAATACCATGTAATATAACGTAATATACAGTGTATCATTGAAAATACCTTATAATATACCGTAATATGCAGTGTATCATTGAAAATACCTTATAATATAACGTAACATGCAGTGTATCATTGAAAATACCTTATAATATAACGTAATATGCAGTGTATCATTGAAAATACCTTATAATATAACGTAATATGCAGTGTATCATTGAAAATACCTTATAATATAACGTAATATGCAGTGTATCATTGAAAATACCTTATAATATAACGTAATATGCAGTGTATCATTGAAAATACCTTATAATATAGCGTAACATGCAGTGTATCATTGAAAATACCTTATAATATTACGTAATATGCAGTGTATCATTGAAAATACCTTATAATATAACGTAATATGCAGTGTATCATGGAAAATACCTTATAATATAACGTAATATGCAGTGTATCATTGAAAATACCTTATAATATAACGTAATATGCAGTGTATCATTGAAAATACCTTATAATATAACGTAATATGCAGTGTATCATTGAAAATACCTTATAATATAACGTAATATGCAGTGTATCATTGACAATACCTTATAATATAACGTAATATGCAGTGTATCATTGAAAATACCTTATAATATAACGTAATATGCAGTGTATCATTGAAAATACCTTATAATATAACGTAATATGCAGTGTATCATAGAAAATACCATGTAATATAACGTAATATACAGTGTATCATTGAAAATACCTTATAATATATAACGTAATATGCAGTGTATCATTGAAAATACCTTATAATATAACGTAACATGCAGTGTATCATTGAAAATACCTTCTAATATAACGTAATATGCAGTGTATCATTGACAATACCTTATAATATAACGTAATATGCAGTGTATCATTGAAAATACCTTATAATATAACGTGATATGCAGTGTATCATTGAAAATACCTTATAATATAACGTAATATGCAGTGTATCATAGAAAATACCATGTAATATAACGTAATATACAGTGTATCATTGAAAATACCTTATAATATAACGTAACATGCAGTGTATCATTGAAAATACCTTATAATATAACGTAATATGCAGTGTATCATTGAAAATACCTTATAATATAACGTAATATGCAGTGTATCATTGAAAATACCTTATAATATAACGTAATATGCAGTGTATCATTGAAAATACCTTATAATATAACGTAATATGCAGTGTATCATTGAAAATACCTTATAATATAGCGTAATATGCAGTATATCATTGAAAATACCTTATAATATAGCGTAATATGCAGTGTATCATTGAAAATACCTTATAATATAACG
>CAKAJI010000314.1:0-49488 GCA_916610255.1 Lasioglossum lativentre
ACTGCATATTACGTTATATTATAAGGTATTTTCAATGATACACTGCATATTACGTTATATTATAAGGTATTTTCATTGATAGACTAGAATTACCATATATTCTAAGGTATTTTCAATGATAAACTACTATATATTATAAGGTATTTTCACTGATACACTGCATATTACGTTATATTATAAGGTATTTTCATTGATAGACTAGAATTACCATATATTCTAAGGTATTTTCAATGATACACTGCATATTACGTTATATCATAAGGTATTTTCACTGATACACTGCATATTACGTTATATTATAAGGTATTTTCATTGATAGACTAGAATTACCATATATTCTAAGGTATTTTCAATGATACACTGCATATTACGTTATATCATAAGTTATTTTCAATGATACACTGCATATTACGTTATATTATAAGGTATTTTCAATGATACACTGCATATTAAGTTATATTATAAGGTATTTTCAATGATACACTGCTATATATTATAAGGTATTTTCAATGATACACTGCATATTACGTTATATTATAAGGTTTTTTCAATGATGCACTGCATATTACGTTATACTATAAGGTATTTTCAATGATACACTACAAATTACGATATATTATAAGGTATTTTCAATGATACACTGCATATTACGTTATATTATAAGGTATTTTCAATGATACACTGCATATTACGTTATATTATAAGGTATTTTCAATGATGCACTGCATATTACGTTATATTTTAAGGTATTTTCATTGATAGACTAGAATTACCATATATTCTAAGGTATTTTCAATGATACACTACAAATTACGATATATTATAAGGTATTTTCAATGATAACCTGCATATTACGTTATATTATAAGGTATTTTCAATGATACACCGCATATTACGTTATATTATAAGGTATTTTCAATGATACACTACAAATTACGATATATTATAAGGTATTTTCAATGATACACTGCATATTACGTTATACTATAAGATATTTTCATTGATAGACAAGAATTACCATATATTCTAAGGTATTTTCAATGATACACTGCATATTACGTTATATCATAAGGTATTTTCAATGATACACTGCATATTAAGTTATATTATAAGGTATTTTCAATGATACACTGCATATTACGTTATATTATAAGGTATTTTCAAGGATACACCGCATATTACGTTATATTATAAGGTATTTTCAATGATGCACTGCATATTACGTTATACTATAAGGTATTTTAGATGATACACTACACATTAGGATATATTATAAGGTATTTTCAATGATACACTGCATATTACGTTATATTATAAGGTATTTTCAATGATAAACTACTATATATTATAAGGTATTTTCACTGATACACTGCATATTACGTTATATTATATGGTATTTTCAATGATACACTACAAATTACGATATATTATAAGGTATTTTCAATGATACACTGCATATTACGTTATATTATAAGGTATTTTAAATGATACACTACACATTACGATATATTATAAGGTATTTTCAATGATACACTGCATATTACGTTATATTATAAGGTATTTTCATTGATAGACTAGAATTACCATATATTATAAGGTATTTTCAATGATAAACTACTATATATTATAAGGTATTTTCACTGATACACTGCATATTACGTTATATTATAAGGTATTTTCATTGATAGACTAGAATTACCATATATTCTAAGGTATTTTCAATGATACACTGCATATTACGTTATATCATAAGGTATTTTCAATGATACACTGCATATTAAGTTATATTATAAGGTATTTTCAATGATACACTGCTATATATTATAAGGTATTTTCAATGATACACTGCTATATATTATAAGGTATTTTCAATGATACACTGCATATTACGTTATATTATAAGGTATTTTCAATGATACACTGCATATTACGTTATATTATAAGGTATTTTCATTGATAGACTAGAATTACCATATATTCTAAGGTATTTTCAATGATAAACTACTATATATTATAAGGTATTTTCACTGATACACTGCATATTACGTTATATTATAAGGTATTTTCATTGATAGACTAGAATTACCATATATTCTAAGGTATTTTCAATGATACACTGCATATTACGTTATATCATAAGGTATTTTCACTGATACACTGCATATTACGTTATATTATAAGGTATTTTCATTGATAGACTAGAATTACCATATATTCTAAGGTATTTTCAATGATACACTGCATATTACGTTATATCATAAGTTATTTTCAATGATACACTGCATATTAAGTTATATTATAAGGTATTTTCAATGATACACTGCATATTAAGTTATATTATAAGGTATTTTCAATGATACACTGCTATATATTATAAGGTATTTTCAATGATACACTGCATATTACGTTATATTATAAGGTTTTTTCAATGATGCACTGCATATTACGTTATACTATAAGGTATTTTCAATGATACACTACAAATTACGATATATTATAAGGTATTTTCAATGATACACTGCATATTACGTTATATTATAAGGTATTTTCAATGATACACTGCATATTACGTTATATTATAAGGTATTTTCAATGATGCACTGCATATTACGTTATATTTTAAGGTATTTTCATTGATAGACTAGAATTACCATATATTCTTAGGTATTTTCAATGATAGACTGCATATTACGTTATATCATAAGGTATTTTCAATGATACACTGCATATTAAGTTATATTATAAGGTATTTTCAATGATACACTGCATATTACGTTATATTATAAGGTATTTTCAATGATACACTACAAATTACGATATATTATAAGGTATTCTCAATGATACACTGCATATTACGTTATATTATAAGGTATTTTCATTGATGGACTAGAATTACCATATATTCTAAGGTATTTTCAATGATACACTACAAATTACGATATATTATAAGGTATTTTCAATGATACACTGCATATTACGTTATATTATAAGGTATTTTCAATGATACACAGCATATTACGTTATATTATAAGGTATTTGCAATGATAAACTACTATATATTATAAGGTATTTTCAATGATACACTGCATATTACGTTATATTATAAGTATTTTCAATGGTATACTGCATATTACGTTATTTTATAAGGTATTTTTAATGATATATATCATATTACGTTATATTATAAGGTATTTTCAATGACAGACTGCATATTACATTATTTTAAGCTGTATTTTCAATGGTAGACTGCATATTACGTTATATTATAAGGTATTTACAATGATACACTGCATATTAAGTTATATTATAAGGTATTTTCAATGATACACTGCATATTACGTTATATTATAAGGTATTTTCAATGATACACTGCATATTACGTTATATTATAAGGTATTTTCAATGGTATACTGCATATTACGTTATTTTATAAGGTATTTTTAATGATATATATCATATTACGTTATATTATAAGGTATTTTCAATGACAGACTGCATATTACATTATTTTATACTGTATTTTCAATGGTAGACTGCATATTACGTTATATTATAAGGTATTTTCAATGATACACCGCCTATTACGTTATATTATAAGGTATTTTCAATGATACACTGCATATTACGATATATTATAAGGTATTTTCAATGATAAACTACTATATATTATAAGGTATTTTCACTGATACACTGCATATTACGTTATATTATAAGGTATTTTCATTGATAGACCAGAATTACCATATATTCTAAGGTATTTTCAATGATACACTGCATATTACGTTATATTATAAGGTATTTTCAATGATACACTGCATATTACGTTATATTATAAGGTTTTTTCAATGATGCACTGCATATTACGTTATACTATAAGGTATTTTCAATGATACACTGCATATTAAGTTATATTATAAGGTATTCTCAATGATAAACTGCTATATATTATAAGGTATTTTCAATGATACACTGCATATTACGTTATATTATAAGGTATTTTCATTGATAGACTAGAATTACCATATATTCTAAGGTATTTTCAATGATACACTGCATATTACGTTATATCATAAGGTATTTTCAATGATACACTGCATATTAAGTTATATTATAAGGTATTTTCATTGATAGACTAGAATTACCATATATTCTAAGGTATTTTCAATGATACACTGCATATTACGTTATATTATAAGGTATTTTCAATGATAAACTACTATATATTATAAGGTATTTTCACTGATACACTGCATATTACGTTATATTATAAGGTATTTTCATTGATAGACTAGAATTACCATATATTCGAGGTATTTTCAATGATAGACTGCATATTACGTTATATCATAAGGTATTTTCAATGATACACTGCATATTAAGTTATATTATAAGGTATTTTCAATGATACACTGCATATTACGTTATATTATAAGGTATTTTCAATGATGCACTGCATATTACGTTATATTATAAGGTATTTTCAATGATGCACTGCATATTACGTTATATTATAAGGTATTTTCATTGATGCACTGCATATTACGTTATACTATAAGGTATTTTCAATGATACACTACAAATTACGATATATTATAAGGTATTTTCAATGATACACTGCATATTACGTTATATTATTAGATATTTTCGTTGATAGACTAGAATTACCATATATTCTAAGGTATTTTCAATGATACACTGCATATTACGTTATATCATAAGGTATTTTCAATGATACACTGCATATTAAGTTATATTATAAGGTATTCTCAATAATAAACTGCTATATATTATAAGGTATTTTCTATGATACACTGCATATTACGTTATATTATAAGGTATTTTCATTGATAAACTAGAATTACCATATATTCTAAGGTATTTTCAATGATACACTGCATATTACGATATATTATAAGGTATTTTCAATGATACACTGCATATTACGTTATATTATAAGGTATTTTCATTGATGCACTGCATATTACGTTATACTATAAGGTATTTTCAATGATTCACTACAAATTACGATATATTATAAGGTATTTTCAATGATACACTGCATATTACGTTATATTATAAGATATTTTCGTTGATAGACTAGAATTACCATATATTCTAAGGTATTTTCAATGATACACTGCATATTACGTTATATCATAAGGTATTTTCAATGATACACTGCATATTAAGTTATATTATAAGGTATTTTCAATGATAAACTACTATATATTATAAGGTATTTTCAATGATACACTGCATATTACGTTATATTATAAGGTATTTTCAATGATAAACTCCTATATATTATAAGGTATTTTCACTGATACACTGCATATTACGTTATATTATAAGGTATTTTCATTGATAGACTAGAATTACCATATATTCTTAGGTATTTTCAATGATAGACTGCATATTACGTTATATCATAAGGTATTTTCAATGATACACTGCATATTAAGTTATATTATAAGGTATTTTCAATGATACACTGCATATTACGTTATATCATAAGGTATTTTCAATGATACACTGCATATTAAGTTATATTATAAGGTATTTTCAATGATAAACTACTATATATTATAAGGTATTTTCAATGATACACCGCATATTACGTTATATTATAAGGTATTTTCAATGATACACTGCATATTACGTTATATTATAAGGTATTTTCAATGATACACAGCATATTACGTTATATTATAAGGTATTTTCAATGATAAACTACTATATATTATAAGGTATTTTCACTGATACACTGCATATTACGTTATATTATAAGGTATTTTCATTGATAGACTAGAATTACCATATATTCTTAGGTATTTTCAATGATAGACTGCATATTACGTTATATCATAAGGTATTTTCAATGATAAACTCCTATATATTATAAGGTATTTTCACTGATACACTGCATATTACGTTATATTATAAGGTATTTTCATTGATAGACTAGAATTACCATATATTCTTAGGTATTTTCAATGATAGACTGCATATTACGTTATATCATAAGGTATTTTCAATGATACACTGCATATTAAGTTATATTATAAGGTATTTTCAATGATACACTGCATATTACGTTATATCATAAGGTATTTTCAATGATACACTGCATATTAAGTTATATTATAAGGTATTCTCAATAATAAACTGCTATATATTATAAGGTATTTTCTATGATACACTGCATATTACGTTATATTATAAGGTATTTTCATTGATAAACTAGAATTACCATATATTCTAAGGTATTTTCAATGATACACTGCATATTACGCTATATCATAAGGTATTTTCAATGATACACTGCATATTACGTTATATTATAAGGTATTTTCATTGATGCACTGCATATTACGTTATACTATAAGGTATTTTCAATGATTCACTACAAATTACGATATATTATAAGGTATTTTCAATGATACACTGCATATTACGTTATATTATAAGATATTTTCGTTGATAGACTAGAATTACCATATATTCTAAGGTATTTTCAATGATACACTGCATATTACGTTATATCATAAGGTATTTTCAATGATACACTGCATATTAAGTTATATTATAAGGTATTTTCAATGATAAACTACTATATATTATAAGGTATTTTCAATGATACACTGCATATTACGTTATATTATAAGGTATTTTCAATGATAAACTCCTATATATTATAAGGTATTTTCACTGATACACTGCATATTACGTTATATTATAAGGTATTTTCATTGATAGACTAGAATTACCATATATTCTTAGGTATTTTCAATGATAGACTGCATATTACGTTATATCATAAGGTATTTTCAATGATACACTGCATATTAAGTTATATTATAAGGTATTTTCAATGATACACTGCATATTACGTTATATTATAAGGTATTTTAAATGATACACTACACATTACGATATATTATAAGGTATTTTCAATGATACACTGCATATTACGTTATATTATAAGGTATTTTCATTGATAGACTAGAATTACCATATATTATAAGGTATTTTCAATGATAAACTACTATATATTATAAGGTATTTTCACTGATACACTGCATATTACGTTATATTATAAGGTATTTTCATTGATAGACTAGAATTACCATATATTCTAAGGTATTTTCAATGATACACTGCATATTACGTTATATCATAAGGTATTTTCAATGATACACTGCATATTAAGTTATATTATAAGGTATTTTCAATGATACACTGCTATATATTATAAGGTATTTTCAATGATACACTGCTATATATTATAAGGTATTTTCAATGATACACTGCATATTACGTTATATTATAAGGCATTTTCAATGATACACTGCATATTGCGTTATATTATAAGGTATTTTCATTGATAGACTAGAATTACCATATATTCTAAGGTATTTTCAATGATAAACTACTATATATTATAAGGTATTTTCACTGATACACTGCATATTACGTTATATTATAAGGTATTTTCATTGATAGACTAGAATTACCATATATTCTAAGGTATTTTCAATGATACACTGCATATTACGTTATATCATAAGGTATTTTCACTGATACACTGCATATTACGTTATATTATAAGGTATTTTCATTGATAGACTAGAATTACCATATATTCTAAGGTATTTTCAATGATACACTGCATATTACGTTATATCATAAGTTATTTTCAATGATACACTGCATATTAAGTTATATTATAAGGTATTTTCAATGATACACTGCATATTAAGTTATATTATAAGGTATTTTCAATGATACACTGCTATATATTATAAGGTATTTTCAATGATACACTGCATATTACGTTATATTATAAGGTTTTTTCAATGATGCACTGCATATTACGTTATACTATAAGGTATTTTCAATGATACACTACAAATTACGATATATTATAAGGTATTTTCAATGATACACTGCATATTACGTTATATTATAAGGTATTTTCAATGATACACTGCATATTACGTTATATTATAAGGTATTTTCAATGATGCACTGCATATTACGTTATATTTTAAGGTATTTTCATTGATAGACTAGAATTACCATATATTCTAAGGTATTTTCAATGATACACTACAAATTACGATATATTATAAGGTATTTTCAATGATAACCTGCATATTACGTTATATTATAAGGTATTTTCAATGATACACCGCATATTACGTTATATTATAAGGTATTTTCAATGATACACTACAAATTACGATATATTATAAGGTATTTTCAATGATACACTGCATATTACGTTATACTATAAGATATTTTCATTGATAGACAAGAATTACCATATATTCTAAGGTATTTTCAATGATACACTGTATATTACGTTATATCATAAGGTATTTTCAATGATACACTGCATATTAAGTTATATTATAAGGTATTTTCAATGATACACTGCATATTACGTTATATTATAAGGTATTTTCAAGGATACACCGCATATTACGTTATATTATAAGGTATTTTCAATGATGCACTGCATATTACGTTATACTATAAGGTATTTTAGATGATACACTACACATTAGGATATATTATAAGGTATTTTCAATGATACACTGCATATTACGTTATATTATAAGGTATTTTCAATGATAAACTACTATATATTATAAGGTATTTTCACTGATACACTGCATATTACGTTATATTATATGGTATTTTCAATGATACACTACAAATTACGATATATTATAAGGTATTTTCAATGATACACTGCATATTACGTTATATTATAAGGTATTTTAAATGATACACTACACATTACGATATATTATAAGGTATTTTCAATGATACACTGCATATTACGTTATATTATAAGGTATTTTCATTGATAGACTAGAATTACCATATATTATAAGGTATTTTCAATGATAAACTACTATATATTATAAGGTATTTTCACTGATACACTGCATATTACGTTATATTATAAGGTATTTTCATTGATAGACTAGAATTACCATATATTCTAAGGTATTTTCAATGATACACTGCATATTACGTTATATCATAAGGTATTTTCAATGATACACTGCATATTAAGTTATATTATAAGGTATTTTCAATGATACACTGCTATATATTATAAGGTATTTTCAATGATACACTGCTATATATTATAAGGTATTTTCAATGATACACTGCATATTACGTTATATTATAAGGCATTTTCAATGATACACTGCATATTGCGTTATATTATAAGGTATTTTCATTGATAGACTAGAATTACCATATATTCTAAGGTATTTTCAATGATAAACTACTATATATTATAAGGTATTTTCACTGATACACTGCATATTACGTTATATTATAAGGTATTTTCATTGATAGACTAGAATTACCATATATTCTAAGGTATTTTCAATGATACACTGCATATTACGTTATATCATAAGGTATTTTCACTGATACACTGCATATTACGTTATATTATAAGGTATTTTCATTGATAGACTAGAATTACCATATATTCTAAGGTATTTTCAATGATACACTGCATATTACGTTATATCATAAGTTATTTTCAATGATACACTGCATATTAAGTTATATTATAAGGTATTTTCAATGATACACTGCATATTACGTTATATTATAAGGTATTTTCAATGATACACTGCTATATATTATAAGGTATTTTCAATGATACACTGCATATTACGTTATATTATAAGGTTTTTTCAATGATGCACTGCATATTACGTTATACTATAAGGTATTTTCAATGATACACTACAAATTACGATATATTATAAGGTATTTTCAATGATACACTGCATATTACGTTATATTATAAGGTATTTTCAATGATACACTGCATATTACGTTATATTATAAGGTATTTTCAATGATGCACTGCATATTACGTTATATTTTAAGGTATTTTCATTGATAGACTAGAATTACCATATATTCTTAGGTATTTTCAATGATAGACTGCATATTACGTTATATCATAAGGTATTTTCAATGATACACTGCATATTAAGTTATATTATAAGGTATTTTCAATGATACACTGCATATTACGTTATATTATAAGGTATTTTCAATGATACACTACAAATTACGATATATTATAAGGTATTCTCAATGATACACTGCATATTACGTTATATTATAAGGTATTTTCATTGATGGACTAGAATTACCATATATTCTAAGGTATTTTCAATGATACACTACAAATTACGATATATTATAAGGTATTTTCAATGATACACTGCATATTACGTTATATTATAAGGTATTTTCAATGATACACAGCATATTACGTTATATTATAAGGTATTTTCAATGATAAACTACTATATATTATAAGGTATTTTCAATGATACACTGCATATTACGTTATATTATAAGTATTTTCAATGGTATACTGCATATTACGTTATTTTATAAGGTATTTTTAATGATATATATCATATTACGTTATATTATAAGGTATTTTCAATGACAGACTGCATATTACATTATTTTAAGCTGTATTTTCAATGGTAGACTGCATATTACGTTATATTATAAGGTATTTACAATGATACACTGCATATTAAGTTATATTATAAGGTATTTTCAATGATACACTGCATATTACGTTATATTATAAGGTATTTTCAATGATACACTGCATATTACGTTATATTATAAGGTATTTTCAATGGTATACTGCATATTACGTTATTTTATAAGGTATTTTTAATGATATATATCATATTACGTTATATTATAAGGTATTTTCAATGACAGACTGCATATTACATTATTTTATACTGTATTTTCAATGGTAGACTGCATATTACGTTATATTATAAGGTATTTTCAATGATACACTGCATATTACGTTATATTATAAGGTATTTTCAATGATACACTGCATATTACGATATATTATAAGGTATTTTCAATGATAAACTACTATATATTATAAGGTATTTTCACTGATACACTGCATATTACGTTATATTATAAGGTATTTTCATTGATACACCAGAATTACCATATATTCTAAGGTATTTTCAATGATACACTGCATATTACGTTATATTATAAGGTATTTTCAATGATACACTGCATATTACGTTATATTATAAGGTTTTTTCAATGATGCACTGCATATTACGTTATACTATAAGGTATTTTCAATGATACACTGCATATTAAGTTATATTATAAGGTATTCTCAATGATAAACTGCTATATATTATAAGGTATTTTCAATGATACACTGCATATTACGTTATATTATAAGGTATTTTCATTGATAGACTAGAATTACCATATATTCTAAGGTATTTTCAATGATACACTGCATATTACGTTATATCATAAGGTATTTTCAATGATACACTGCATATTAAGTTATATTATAAGGTATTTTCATTGATAGACTAGAATTACCATATATTCTAAGGTATTTTCAATGATACACTGCATATTACGTTATATTATAAGGTATTTTCAATGATAAACTACTATATATTATAAGGTATTTTCACTGATACACTGCATATTACGTTATATTATAAGGTATTTTCATTGATAGACTAAAATTACCATATATTCGAGGTATTTTCAATGATAGACTGCATATTACGTTATATCATAAGGTATTTTCAATGATACACTGCATATTAAGTTATATTATAAGGTATTTTCAATGATACACTGCATATTACGTTATATTATAAGGTATTTTCAATGATGCACTGCATATTACGTTATATTATAAGGTATTTTCAATGATGCACTGCATATTACGTTATATTATAAGGTATTTTCATTGATGCACTGCATATTACGTTATACTATAAGGTATTTTCAATGATACACTACAAATTACGGTATATTATAAGGTATTTTCAATGATACACTGCATATTACGTTATATTATTAGATATTTTCGTTGATAGACTAGAATTACCATATATTCTAAGGTATTTTCAATGATACACTGCATATTACGTTATATCATAAGGTATTTTCAATGATACACTGCATATTAAGTTATATTATAAGGTATTCTCAATAATAAACTGCTATATATTATAAGGTATTTTCTATGATACACTGCATATTACGTTATATTATAAGGTATTTTCATTGATAAACTAGAATTACCATATATTCTAAGGTATTTTCAATGATACACTGCATATTACGCTATATCATAAGGTATTTTCAATGATACACTGCATATTACGTTATATTATAAGGTATTTTCATTGATGCACTGCATATTACGTTATACTATAAGGTATTTTCAATGATTCACTACAAATTACGATATATTATAAGGTATTTTCAATGATACACTGCATATTACGTTATATTATAAGATATTTTCGTTGATAGACTAGAATTACCATATATTCTAAGGTATTTTCAATGATACACTGCATATTACGTTATATCATAAGGTATTTTCAATGATACACTGCATATTAAGTTATATTATAAGGTATTTTCAATGATAAACTACTATATATTATAAGGTATTTTCAATGATACACTGCATATTACGTTATATTATAAGGTATTTTCAATGATAAACTCCTATATATTATAAGGTATTTTCACTGATACACTGCATATTACGTTATATTATAAGGTATTTTCATTGATAGACTAGAATTACCATATATTCTTAGGTATTTTCAATGATAGACTGCATATTACGTTATATCATAAGGTATTTTCAATGATACACTGCATATTAAGTTATATTATAAGGTATTTTCAATGATACACTGCATATTACGTTATATCATAAGGTATTTTCAATGATACACTGCATATTAAGTTATATTATAAGGTATTTTCAATGATAAACTACTATATATTATAAGGTATTTTCAATGATACACCGCATATTACGTTATATTATAAGGTATTTTCAATGATACACTGCATATTACGTTATATTATAAGGTATTTTCAATGATACACAGCATATTACGTTATATTATAAGGTATTTTCAATGATAAACTACTATATATTATAAGGTATTTTCACTGATACACTGCATATTACGTTATATTATAAGGTATTTTCATTGATAGACTAGAATTACCATATATTCTTAGGTATTTTCAATGATAGACTGCATATTACGTTATATCATAAGGTATTTTCAATGATACACTGCATATTAAGTTATATTATAAGGTATTTTCAATGATACACTGCATATTACGTTATATTATAAGGTATTTTCAATGATACACTACAAATTACGATATATTATAAGGTATTCTCAATGATACACTGCATATTACGTTATATTATAAGGTATTTTCATTGATGGACTAGAATTACCATATATTCTAAGGTATTTTCAATGATACACTACAAATTACGATATATTATAAGGTATTTTCAATGATACACTGCATATTACGTTATATTATAAGGTATTTTCAATGATACACAGCATATTACGTTATATTATAAGGTATTTTCAATGATAAACTACTATATATTATAAGGTATTTTCAATGATACACTGCATATTACGTTATATTATAAGTATTTTCAATGGTATACTGCATATTACGTTATTTTATAAGGTATTTTTAATGATATATATCATATTACGTTATATTATAAGGTATTTTCAATGACAGACTGCATATTACATTATTTTAAGCTGTATTTTCAATGGTAGACTGCATATTACGTTATATTATAAGGTATTTACAATGATACACTGCATATTAAGTTATATTATAAGGTATTTTCAATGATACACTGCATATTACGTTATATTATAAGGTATTTTCAATGATACACTGCATATTACGTTATATTATAAGGTATTTTCAATGGTATACTGCATATTACGTTATTTTATAAGGTATTTTTAATGATATATATCATATTACGTTATATTATAAGGTATTTTCAATGACAGACTGCATATTACATTATTTTATACTGTATTTTCAATGGTAGACTGCATATTACGTTATATTATAAGGTATTTTCAATGATACACCGCCTATTACGTTATATTATAAGGTATTTTCAATGATACACTGCATATTACGATATATTATAAGGTATTTTCAATGATAAACTACTATATATTATAAGGTATTTTCACTGATACACTGCATATTACGTTATATTATAAGGTATTTTCATTGATACACCAGAATTACCATATATTCTAAGGTATTTTCAATGATACACTGCATATTACGTTATATTATAAGGTATTTTCAATGATACACTGCATATTACGTTATATTATAAGGTTTTTTCAATGATGCACTGCATATTACGTTATACTATATGGTATTTTCAATGATACACTGCATATTAAGTTATATTATAAGGTATTCTCAATGATAAACTGCTATATATTATAAGGTATTTTCAATGATACACTGCATATTACGTTATATTATAAGGTATTTTCAATGATACACTGCATATTACGTTATATCATAAGGTATTTTCAATGATACACTGCATATTAAGTTATATTATAAGGTATTTTCATTGATAGACTAGAATTACCATATATTCTAAGGTATTTTCAATGATACACTGCATATTACGTTATATTATAAGGTATTTTCAATGATAAACTACTATATATTATAAGGTATTTTCACTGATACACTGCATATTACGTTATATTATAAGGTATTTTCATTGATAGACTAGAATTACCATATATTCGAGGTATTTTCAATGATAGACTGCATATTACGTTATATCATAAGGTATTTTCAATGATACACTGCATATTATGTTATATTATAAGGTATTTTCAATGATACACTGCATATTACGTTATATTATAAGGTATTTTCAATGATGCACTGCATATTACGTTATATTATAAGGTATTTTCAATGATGCACTGCATATTACGTTATATTATAAGGTATTTTCATTGATGCACTGCATATTACGTTATACTATAAGGTATTTTAAATGATACACTACAAATTACGGTATATTATAAGGTATTTTCAATGATACACTGCATATTACGTTATATTATTAGATATTTTCGTTGATAGACTAGAATTACCATATATTCTAAGGTATTTTCAATGATACACTGCATATTACGTTATATCATAAGGTATTTTCAATGATACACTGCATATTAAGTTATATTATAAGGTATTCTCAATAATAAACTGCTATATATTATAAGGTATTTTCAATGATACACTGCATATTACGTTATATTATAAGGTATTTTCATTGATAAACTAGAATTACCATATATTCTAAGGTATTTTCAATGATACACTGCATATTACGCTATATCATAAGGTATTTTCAATGATACACTGCATATTACGTTATATTATAAGGTATTTTCATTGATGCACTGCATATTACGTTATACTATAAGGTATTTTCAATGATTCACTACAAATTACGATATATTATAAGGTATTTTCAATGATACACTGCATATTACGTTATATTATAAGATATTTTCGTTGATAGACTAGAATTACCATATATTCTAAGGTATTTTCAATGATACACTGCATATTACGTTATATCATAAGGTATTTTCAATGATACACTGCATATTAAGTTATATTATAAGGTATTTTCAATGATAAACTACTATATATTATAAGGTATTTTCAATGATACACTGCATATTACGTTATATTATAAGGTATTTTCAATGATAAACTACTATATATTATAAGGTATTTTCACTGATACACTGCATATTACGTTATATTATAAGGTATTTTCATTGATAGACTAGAATTACCATATATTCTAAGGTATTTTCAATGATAGACTGCATATTACGTTATATCATAAGGTATTTTCAATGATACACTGCATATTAAGTTATATTATAAGGTATTTTCAATGATACACTGCATATTACGTTATATTATAAGGTATTTTCAATGATACACTACAAATTACGATATATTATAAGGTATTTTCAATGATACACTGCATATTACGTTATATTATAAGGTATTTTCATTGATGGACTAGAATTACCATATATTCTAAGGTATTTTCAATGATACACTACAAATTACGATATATTATAAGGTATTTTCAATGATACACTGCATATTACGTTATATTATAAGGTATTTTCAATGATACACAGCATATTACGTTATATTATAAGGTATTTTCAATGATAAACTACTATATATTATAAGGTATTTTCAATGATACACTGCATATTACGTTATATTATAAGTATTTTCAATGGTATACTGCATATTACGTTATTTTATAAGGTATTTTTAATGATATATATCATATTACGTTATATTATAAGGTATTTTCAATGACAGACTGCATATTACATTATTTTAAGCTGTATTTTCAATGGTAGACTGCATATTACGTTATATTATAAGGTATTTTCAATGATACACTGCATATTAAGTTATATTATAAGGTATTTTCAATGATACACTGCATATTAAGTTATATTATAAGGTATTTTCAATGATACACTGCATATTACGTTATATTATAAGGTATTTTCAATGGTATACTGCATATTACGTTATTTTATAAGGTATTTTTAATGATATATATCATATTACGTTATATTATAAGGTATTTTCAATGACAGACTGCATATTACATTATTTTATACTGTATTTTCAATGGTAGACTGCATATTACGTTATATTATAAGGTATTTTCAATGATACACCGCCTATTACGTTATATTATAAGGTATTTTCAATGATACACTGCATATTACGATATATTATAAGGTATTTTCAATGATAAACTACTATATATTATAAGGTATTTTCACTGATACACTGCATATTACGTTATATTATAAGGTATTTTCATTGATACACCAGAATTACCATATATTCTAAGGTATTTTCAATGATACACTGCATATTACGTTATATTATAAGGTATTTTCAATGATACACTGCATATTACGTTATATTATAAGGTTTTTTCAATGATGCACTGCATATTACGTTATACTATAAGGTATTTTCAATGATACACTGCATATTAAGTTATATTATAAGGTATTCTCAATGATAAACTGCTATATATTATAAGGTATTTTCAATGATACACTGCATATTACGTTATATTATAAGGTATTTTCATTGATAGACTAGAATTACCATATATTCTAAGGTATTTTCAATGATACACTGCATATTACGTTATATCATAAGGTATTTTCAATGATACACTGCATATTAAGTTATATTATAAGGTATTTTCAATGATAACCTGCATATTACGTAATATTATAAGGTATATTCAATGATACACCGCATATTACGTTATATTATAAGGTATTTTCAATGATGCACTGCATATTACGTTATACTATAAGGTATTTTCAATGATACACTACACATTACGATATATGATAAGGTATCTTCCATGATACACTACAAATTACGATATATTATAAGGTATTTTCAATGATACACTGCATATTACGTTATATTATAAGGTATTTTCATTGATAGACTAGAATTACCATATATTCTAAGGTATTTTCAATGATACACTGCATATTACGTTATATTATAAGGTATTTTCAATGATAAACTACTATATATTATAAGGTATTTTCAATGATACACCGCATATTACGTTATATTATAAGGTATTTTCAATGATACACTACAAATTACGATATATTATAAGGTATTTTCAATTATACACTGCATATTACGTTATACTATAAGATATTTTCATTGATAGACAAGAATTACCATATATTCTAAGGTATTTTCAATGATACACTGCATATTACATTATATCATAAGGCATTTTCAATGATACACTGCATATTAAGTTATATTATAAGGTATTTTCAATGATACACTGCATATTACGTTATATTATAAGGTATTTTCATTGATAGACTAGAATTACCATATATTCTAAGGTATTTTCAATGATACACTGCATATTACGTTATATCATAAGGTATTTTCAATGATACACTGCATATTAAGTTATATTATAAGGTATTTTCAATGATACACTGCATATTAAGTTATATTATAAGGTATTTTCAATGATACACTGCTATATATTATAAGGTATTTTCAATGATACACTGCATATTACGTTATATTATAAGGTTTTTTCAATGATGCACTGCATATTACGTTATACTATAAGGTATTTTCAATGATACACTACAAATTACGATATATTATAAGGTATTTTCAATGATACACTGCATATTACGTTATATTATAAGGTATTTTCAATGATACACTGCATATTACGTTATATTATAAGGTATTTTCAATGATGCACTGCATATTACGTTATATTTTAAGGTATTTTCATTGATAGACTAGAATTACCATATATTCTAAGGTATTTTCAATGATACACTACAAATTACGATATATTATAAGGTATTTTCAATGATAACCTGCATATTACGTTATATTATAAGGTATTTTCAATGATACACCGCATATTACGTTATATTATAAGGTATTTTCAATGATACACTACAAATTACGATATATTATAAGGTATTTTCAATGATACACTGCATATTACGTTATACTATAAGATATTTTCATTGATAGACAAGAATTACCATATATTCTAAGGTATTTTCAATGATACACTGTATATTACGTTATATCATAAGGTATTTTCAATGATACACTGCATATTAAGTTATATTATAAGGTATTTTCAATGATACACTGCATATTACGTTATATTATAAGGTATTTTCAATGATAAACTCCTATATATTATAAGGTATTTTCACTGATACACTGCATATTACGTTATATTATAAGGTATTTTCATTGATAGACTAGAATTACCATATATTCTTAGGTATTTTCAATGATAGACTGCATATTACGTTATATCATAAGGTATTTTCAATGATACACTGCATATTAAGTTATATTATAAGGTATTTTCAATGATACACTGCATATTACGTTATATTATAAGGTATTTTCAATGATACACTACAAATTACGATATATTATAAGGTATTCTCAATGATACACTGCATATTACGTTATATTATAAGGTATTTTCATTGATGGACTAGAATTACCATATATTCTAAGGTATTTTCAATGATACACTACAAATTACGATATATTATAAGGTATTTTCAATGATACACTGCATATTACGTTATATTATAAGGTATTTTCAATGATACACAGCATATTACGTTATATTATAAGGTATTTTCAATGATAAACTACTATATATTATAAGGTATTTTCAATGATACACTGCATATTACGTTATATTATAAGTATTTTCAATGGTATACTGCATATTACGTTATTTTATAAGGTATTTTTAATGATATATATCATATTACGTTATATTATAAGGTATTTTCAATGACAGACTGCATATTACATTATTTTAAGCTGTATTTTCAATGGTAGACTGCATATTACGTTATATTATAAGGTATTTTCAATGATACACTGCATATTAAGTTATATTATAAGGTATTTTCAATGATACACTGCATATTAAGTTATATTATAAGGTATTTTCAATGATACACTGCATATTACGTTATATTATAAGGTATTTTCAATGGTATACTGCATATTACGTTATTTTATAAGGTATTTTTAATGATATATATCATATTACGTTATATTATAAGGTATTTTCAATGACAGACTGCATATTACATTATTTTATACTGTATTTTCAATGGTAGACTGCATATTACGTTATATTATAAGGTATTTTCAATGATACACCGCCTATTACGTTATATTATAAGGTATTTTCAATGATACACTGCATATTACGATATATTATAAGGTATTTTCAATGATAAACTACTATATATTATAAGGTATTTTCACTGATACACTGCATATTACGTTATATTATAAGGTATTTTCATTGATACACCAGAATTACCATATATTCTAAGGTATTTTCAATGATACACTGCATATTACGTTATATTATAAGGTATTTTCAATGATACACTGCATATTACGTTATATTATAAGGTTTTTTCAATGATGCACTGCATATTACGTTATACTATAAGGTATTTTCAATGATACACTGCATATTAAGTTATATTATAAGGTATTCTCAATGATAAACTGCATATTAAGTTATATTATAAGGTATTTTCAATGATGCACTGCATATTACGTTATATTATAAGGTATTTTCATTGATAGACTAGAATTACCATATATTCTAAGGTATTTTCAATGATACACTGCATATTACGTTATATCATAAGGTATTTTCAATGATACACTGCATATTAAGTTATATTATAAGGTATTTTCAATGATAACCTGCATATTACGTAATATTATAAGGTATTTTCAATGATACACCGCATATTACGTTATATTATAAGGTATTTTCAATGATGCACTGCATATTACGTTATACTATAAGGTATTTTCAATGATACACTACACATTACGATATATTATAAGGTATTTTCAATGATACACTACAAATTACGATATATTATAAGGTATTTCAATGATACACTGCATATTACGTTATATTATAAGGTATTTTCATTGATAGACTAGAATTACCATATATTCTAAGGTATTTTCAATGATACACTGCATATTACGTTATATTATAAGGTATTTTCAATGATAAACTACTATATATTATAAGGTATTTTCACTGATACACTGCATATTACGTTATATTATAAGGTATTTTCATTGATAGACTAGAATTACCATATATTCGAGGTATTTTCAATGATAGACTGCATATTACGTTATATCATAAGGTATTTTCAATGATACACTGCATATTATGTTATATTATAAGGTATTTTCAATGATACACTGCATATTACGTTATATTATAAGGTATTTTCAATGATGCACTGCATATTACGTTATATTATAAGGTATTTTCAATGATGCACTGCATATTACGTTATATTATAAGGTATTTTCATTGATGCACTGCATATTACGTTATACTATAAGGTATTTTCAATGATACACTACAAATTACGGTATATTATATGGTATTTTCAATGATACACTGCATATTACGTTATACTATAAGATATTTTCATTGATAGACAAGAATTACCATATATTCTAAGGTATTTTCAATGATACACTGTATATTACGTTATATCATAAGGTATTTTCAATGATACACTGCATATTAAGTTATATTATAAGGTATTTTCAATGATACACTGCATATTACGTTATATTATAAGGTATTTTCAAGGATACACCGCATATTACGTTATATTATAAGGTATTTTCAATGATACACTGCATATTACGTTATATTATAAGGTATTTTCAATGATACACAGCATATTACGTTATATTATAAGGTATTTTCAATGATAAACTACTATATATTATAAGGTATTTTCAATGATACACTGCATATTACGTTATATTATAAGGTATTTTCAATGATAAACTCCTATATATTATAAGGTATTTTCAATGATACACTGCATATTAGGTTATATTATAAGTATTTTCAATGGTATACTGCATATTACGTTATTTTATAAGGTATTTTTAATGATATATATCATATTACGTTATATTATAAGGTATTTTCAATGACAGACTGCATATTACATTATTTTAAGCTGTATTTTCAATGGTAGACTGCATATTACGTTATATTATAAGGTATTTTCAATGATACACGGCATAATAAGTTATATTATAAGGTATTTTCAATGATACACTGCATATTAAGTTATATTATAAGGTATTTTCAATGATACACTGCATATTACGTTATATTATAAGGTATTTTCAATGGTATACTGCATATTACGTTATTTTATAAGGTATTTTTAATGATATATATCATATTACGTTATATTATAAGGTATTTTCAATGACAGACTGCATATTACATTATTTTATACTGTATTTTCAATGGTAGACTGCATATTACGTTATATTATAAGGTATTTTCAATGATACACCGCCTATTACGTTATATTATAAGGTATTTTCAATGATACACTGCATATTACGATATATTATAAGAGTATTTTCAATGATAAACTACTATATATTATAAGGTATTTTCACTGATACACTGCATATTACGTTATATTATAAGGTATTTTCATTGATACACCAGAATTACCATATATTCTAAGGTATTTTCAATGATACACTGCATATTACGTTATATTATAAGGTATTTTCAATGATACACTGCATATTACGTTATATTATAAGGTTTTTTCAATGATGCACTGCATATTACGTTATACTATAAGGTATTTTCAATGATACACTGCATATTAAGTTATATTATAAGGTATTCTCAATGATAAACTGCTATATATTATAAGGTATTTTCAATGATACACTGCATATTACGTTATATTATAAGGTATTTTCATTGATAGACTAGAATTACCATATATTCTAAGGTATTTTCAATGATACACTGCATATTACGTTATATCATAAGGTATTTTCAATGATACACTGCATATTAAGTTATATTATAAGGTATTTTCAATGATAACCTGCATATTACGTAATATTATAAGGTATTTTCAATGATACACCGCATATTACGTTATATTATAAGGTATTTTCAATGATGCACTGCATATTACGTTATACTATAAGGTATTTTCAATGATACACTACACATTACGATATATTATAAGGTATTTTCCATGATACACTACAAATTACGATATATTATAAGGTATTTTCAATGATACACTGCATATTACGTTATATTATAAGGTATTTTCATTGATAGACTAGAATTACCATATATTCTAAGGTATTTTCAATGATACACTGCATATTACGTTATATTATAAGGTATTTTCATTGATAGACTAGAATTACCATATATTCGAGGTATTTTCAATGATAGACTGCATATTACGTTATATCATAAGGTATTTTCAATGATACACTGCATATTATGTTATATTATAAGGTATTTTCAATGATACACTGCATATTACGTTATATTATAAGGTATTTTCAATGATGCACTGCATATTACGTTATATTATAAGGTATTTTCAATGATGCACTGCATATTACGTTATATTATAAGGTATTTTCATTGATGCACTGCATATTACGTTATACTATAAGGTATTTTCAATGATACACTACAAATTACGGTATATTATAAGGTATTTTCAATGATACACTGCATATTACGTTATATTATTAGATATTTTCGTTGATAGACTAGAATTACCATATATTCTAAGGTATTTTCAATGATACCACTGCATATTACGTTATATCATAAGGTATTTTCAATGATACACTGCATATTAAGTTATATTATAAGGTATTCTCAATAATAAACTGGCTATATATTATAAGGTATTTTCAATGATACACTGCATATTACGTTATATTATAAGGTATTTTCATTGATAAACTAGAATTACCATATATTCTAAGGTATTTTCAATGATACACTGCATATTACGCTATATCATAAGGTATTTTCAATGATACACTGCATATTACGTTATATTATAAGGTATTTTCATTGATGCACTGCATATTACGTTATACTATAAGGTATTTTCAATGATTCACTACAAATTACGATATATTATAAGGTATTTTCAATGATACACTGCATATTACGTTATATTATAAGATATTTTCGTTGATAGACTAGAATTACCATATATTCTAAGGTATTTTCAATGATACACTGCATATTACGTTATATTATAAGGTATTTTCAATGATACACTGCATATTAAGTTATATTATAAGGTATTTTCAATGATAAACTACTATATATTATAAGGTATTTTCAATGATACACTGCATATTACGTTATATTATAAGGTATTTTCAATGATAAACTCCTATATATTATAAGATATTTTCACTGATACACTGCATATTACGTTATATTATAAGGTATTTTCATTGATAGACTAGAATTACCATATATTCTTAGGTATTTTCAATGATAGACTGCATATTACGTTATATCATAAGGTATTTTCAATGATACACTGCATATTAAGTTATATTATAAGGTATTTTCAATGATACACTGCATATTACGTTATATTATAAGGTATTTTCAATGATACACTACAAATTACGATATATTATAAGGTATTTTCAATGATACACTGCATATTACGTTATATTATAAGGTATTTTCATTGATGGACTAGAATTACCATATATTCTAAGGTATTTTCAATGATACACTACAAATTACGATATATTATAAGGTATTTTCAATGATACACTGCATATTACGTTATATTATAAGGTATTTTCAATGATACACAGCATATTACGTTATATTATAAGGTATTTTCAATGATAAACTACTATATATTATAAGGTATTTTCAATGATACACTGCATATTACGTTATATTATAAGTATTTTCAATGGTATACTGCATATTACGTTATTTTATAAGGTATTTTTAATGATATATATCATATTACGTTATATTATAAGGTATTTTCAATGACAGACTGCATATTACATTATTTTAAGCTGTATTTTCAATGGTAGACTGCATATTACGTTATATTATAAGGTATTTTCAATGATACACTGCATATTAAGTTATATTATAAGGTATTTTCAATGATACACTGCATATTAAGTTATATTATAAGGTATTTTCAATGATACACTGCATATTACGTTATATTATAAGGTATTTTCAATGGTATACTGCATATTACGTTATTTTATAAGGTATTTTTAATGATATATATCATATTACGTTATATTATAAGGTATTTTCAATGACAGACTGCATATTACATTATTTTATACTGTATTTTCAATGGTAGACTGCATATTACGTTATATTATAAGGTATTTTCAATGATACACCGCCTATTACGTTATATTATAAGGTATTTTCAATGATACACTGCATATTACGTTATATTATAAGGTATTTTCAATGATAAACTACTATATATTATAAGGTATTTTCACTGATACACTGCATATTACGTTATATTATAAGGTATTTTCATTGATACACCAGAATTACCATATATTCTAAGGTATTTTCAATGATACACTGCATATTACGTTATATTATAAGGTATTTTCAATGATACACTGCATATTACGTTATATTATAAGGTTTTTTCAATGATGCACTGCATATTACGTTATACTATAAGGTATTTTCAATGATACACTGCATATTAAGTTATATTATAAGGTATTCTCAATGATAAACTGCTATATATTATAAGGTATTTTCAATGATACACTGCATATTACGTTATATTATAAGGTATTTTCATTGATAGACTAGAATTACCATATATTCTAAGGTATTTTCAATGATACACTGCATATTACGTTATATCATAAGGTATTTTCAATGATACACTGCATATTAAGTTATATTATAAGGTATTTTCAATGATAACCTGCATATTACGTAATATTATAAGGTATATTCAATGATACACCGCATATTACGTTATATTATAAGGTATTTTCAATGATGCACTGCATATTACGTTATACTATAAGGTATTTTCAATGATACACTACACATTACGATATATTATAAGGTATTTTCCATGATACACTACAAATTACGATATATTATAAGGTATTTTCAATGATACACTGCATATTACGTTATATTATAAGGTATTTTCATTGATAGACTAGAATTACCATATATTCTAAGGTATTTTCAATGATACACTGCATATTACGTTATATTATAAGGTATTTTCAATGATAAACTACTATATATTATAAGGTATTTTCACTGATACACTGCATATTACGTTATATTATAAGGTATTTTCATTGATAGACTAGAATTACCATATATTCGAGGTATTTTCAATGATAGACTGCATATTACGTTATATCATAAGGTATTTTCAATGATACACTGCATATTATGTTATATTATAAGGTATTTTCAATGATACACTGCATATTACGTTATATTATAAGGTATTTTCACTGATACACTGCATATTACGTTATATTATAAGGTATTTTCATTGATAGACTAGAATTACCATATATTCGAGGTATTTTCAATGATAGACTGCATATTACGTTATATCATAAGGTATTTTCAATGATACACTGCATATTACGTTATATTATAAGGTATTTTCATTGATGCACTGCATATTACGTTATACTATAAGGTATTTTCAATGATTCACTACAAATTACGATATATTATAAGGTATTTTCAATGATACACTGCATATTACGTTATATTATAAGATATTTTCGTTGATAGACTAGAATTACCATATATTCTAAGGTATTTTCAATGATACACTGCATATTACGTTATATCATAAGGTATTTTCAATGATACACTGCATATTACGTTATATTATAAGGTATTTTCATTGATGCACTGCATATTACGTTATACTATAAGGTATTTTCAATGATTCACTACAAATTACGATATATTATAAGGTATTTTCAATGATACACTGCATATTACGTTATATTATAAGATATTTTCGTTGATAGACTAGAATTACCATATATTCTAAGGTATTTTCAATGATACACTGCATATTACGTTATATCATAAGGTATTTTCAATGATACACTGCATATTAAGTTATATTATAAGGTATTCTCAATGATAAACTACTATATATTATAAGGTATTTTCACTGATACACTGCATATTACGTTATATTATAAGGTATTTTCATTGATAGACTAGAATTACCATATATTCGAGGTATTTTCAATGATAGACTGCATATTACGTTATATCATAAGGTATTTTCAATGATACACTGCATATTATGTTATATTATAAGGTATTTTCAATGATACACTGCATATTACGTTATATTATAAGGTATTTTCAATGATGCACTGCATATTACGTTATATTATAAGGTATTTTCAATGATGCACTGCATATTACGTTATATTATAAGGTATTTTCATTGATGCACTGCATATTACGTTATACTATAAGGTATTTTCAATGATACACTACAAATTACGGTATATTATAAGGTATTTTCAATGATACACTGCATATTACGTTATATTATTAGATATTTTCGTTGATAGACTAGAATTACCATATATTCTAAGGTATTTTCAATGATACACTGCATATTACGTTATATCATAAGGTATTTTCAATGATACACTGCATATTAAGTTATATTATAAGGTATTCTCAATAATAAACTGCTATATATTATAAGGTATTTTCAATGATACACTGCATATTACGTTATATTATAAGGTATTTTCATTGATAGACTAGAATTACCATATATTCTAAGGTATTTTCAATGATACACTGCATATTACGCTATATCATAAGGTATTTTCAATGATACACTGCATATTACGTTATATTATAAGGTATTTTCATTGATGCACTGCATATTACGTTATACTATAAGGTATTTTCAATGATTCACTACAAATTACGATATATTATAAGGTATTTTCAATGATACACTGCATATTACGTTATATTATAAGATATTTTCGTTGATAGACTAGAATTACCATATATTCTAAGGTATTTTCAATGATACACTGCATATTACGTTATATCATAAGGTATTTTCAATGATACACTGCATATTAAGTTATATTATAAGGTATTCTCAATGATAAACTGCTATATATTATAAGGTATTTTCAATGATACACTGCATATTACGTTATATTATAAGGTATTTTCATTGATAGACTAGAATTACCATATATTCTAAGGTATTTTCAATGATACACTGCATATTACGATATATTATAAGGTATTTTCAATGATACACTGCATATTACGTTATATTATAAGGTATTTTCATTGATAGACTAGAATTACCATATATTCTAAGGTATTTTCAATGATACGCTACAAATTACGATATAATATAAGGTATTTTCAATGATAACCTGCATATTACGTTATATTATAAGGTATTTTCAATGATACACTGCATATTACGTTATATTATTAGATATTTTCGTTGATAGACTAGAATTACCATATATTCTAAGGTATTTTCAATGATACACTGCATATTACGTTATATTATAAGGTATTTTCATTGATAGACTAGAATTACCATATATTCTAAGGTATTTTCAATGATACACTGCATATTACGATATATTATAAGGTATTTTCAATGATACACTGCATATTACGTTATATTATAAGGTATTTTCATTGATAGACTAGAATTACCATATATTCTAAGGTATTTTCAATGATACGCTACAAATTACGATATAATATAAGGTATTTTCAATGATAACCTGCATATTACGTTATATTATAAGGTATTTTCAATGATACACTGCATATTACGTTATATTATAAGGTATTTTCAATGATGCACTGCATATTACGTTATATTATAATGTATTTTCAATGATGCACTGCATATTACGTTATACTATAAGGTATTTTCAATGATAAACTACAAATTACGATATATTATAAGGTATTTTCAATGATACACTGCATATTACGTTATATTATAAGGTATTTTCAATGATACACTACAAATTACGATATATTATAAGGTATTTTCAATGATACACTGCATATTACGTTATACTATAAGATATTTTCATTGATAGACAAGAATTACCATATATTCTAAGGTATTTTCAATGATACACTGCATATTACGTTATATTATAAGATATTTTCGTTGATAGACTAGAATTACCATATATTCTAAGGTATTTTCAATGATACACTGCATATTACGTTATACTATAAGGTATTTTCAATGATACACTACACATTACGATATATTATAAGGTATTTTCCATGATACACTGCATATTACGTTATATTATAAGGTATTTTCATTGATAGACTAGAATTACCATATATTCTAAGGTATTTTCAATGATACACTGCATATTACGTTATATTATAAGGTATTTTCAATGATAAACTACTATATATTATAAGGTATTTTCACTGATACACTGCATATTACGTTATATTATAAGGTATTTTCATTGATAGACTAGAATTACCATATATTCGAGGTATTTTCAATGATAGACTGCATATTACGTTATATCATAAGGTATTTTCAAGGATACACCGCATATTACGTTATATTATAAGGTATTTTCAATGATACACTGCATATTACGTTATATTATAAGGTATTTTCAATGATACACTGCATATTACGTTATATTATAAGGTTTTTTCAATGATGCACTGCATATTACGTTATACTATAAGGTATTTTCAATGATACACTACAAATTACGATATATTATAAGGTATTTTCAATGATAACCTGCATATTACGTTATATTATAAGGTATTTTCAATGATACACCGCATATTACGTTATATTATAAGGTATTTTCAATGATACACTACAAATTACGCTATATTATAAGGTATTTTCAATGATACACTGCATATTACGTTATATTATAAGGTATTTTCATTGATGCACTGCATATTACGTTATACTATAAGGTATTTTCAATGATTCACTACAAATTACGATATATTATAAGGTATTTTCAATGATACACTGCATATTACGTTATATTATAAGGTATTTTCAATGATACACTGCATATTACGTTATATTATAAGGTATTTTCAATGATGCACTGCATATTACGTTATATTATAAGGTATTTTCAATGATGCACTGCATATTACGTTATATTATAAGGTATTTTCATTGATGCACTGCATATTACGTTATACTATAAGGTATTTTCAATGATACACTACAAATTACGATATATTATAAGGTATTTTCAATGATACACTGCATATTACGTTATATTATAAGATATTTTCGTTGATAGACTAGAATTACCATATATTCTAAGGTATTTTCAATGATACACTGCATATTACGTTATATCATAAGGTATTTTCAATGATACACTGCATATTAAGTTATATTATAAGGTATTCTCAATAATAAACTGCTATATATTATAAGGTATTTTCAATGATACACTGCATATTACGTTATATTATAAGGTATTTTCATTGATAGACTAGAATTACCATATATTCTAAGGTATTTTCAATGATACACTGCATATTACGCTATATTATAAGGTATTTTCAATGATACACTGCATATTACGTTATATTATAAGGTATTTTCATTGATGCACTGCATATTACGTTATACTATAAGGTATTTTCAATGATTCACTACAAATTACGATATATTATAAGGTATTTTCAATGATACACTGCATATTACGTTATATTATAAGATATTTTCGTTGATAGACTAGAATTACCATATATTCTAAGGTATTTTCAATGATACACTGCATATTACGTTATATCATAAGGTATTTTCAATGATACACTGCATATTAAGTTATATTATAAGGTATTCTCAATGATAAACTGCTATATATTATAAGGTATTTTCAATGATACACTGCATATTACGTTATATTATAAGGTATTTTCATTGATAGACTAGAATTACCATATATTCTAAGGTATTTAAAATGATTCACTGCATATTACGATATATTATAAGGTATTTTCAATGATACACTGCATATTACGTTATATTATAAGGTATTTTCAGTGATAGACTGGATATTACGTTATATTATAAGGTATTTTCAATGATACACAGCATATTACGTTATATTATAAGGTATTTTCAATGAATCACTGCATATTACGTTATATTATAAGGTATTTTCTATGATACACTGCATATAGCATTATATTATAAGGTATTTTCAATGATACACTACGATATATTATAAGTTATTTTCAATGATACACTGCATATTACGTTATATTATAAGGTATTTTCAATGATACACTGCGTATTACGTTATATTATAAGTTATTTTCATTGATAGACTGCATATTACCTTATATAATAAGGTATTTTCAATGATAGACTGCAAATATCACGTTATATTATAAGGTATTTTCAATGATACACTGCATATTACGTTATATTATAAGCTATTTTCAATGATACACTGAATATTACGTTATATTATAAGGTATTTTCAATGATACACTGCATATTACGTTATTTTAAAATGTATTTTCAATGATACACTGCATATAGCATTATATTATAAGGTATTTTCAATGATACAGTACGATATATTATAAGTTATTTTCAATGATACACTGCATATTACGTTACATTATAAGGTATTTTCAATGATACACTGCATATTACGTTATATTATATTGTATTTTCAATGATACACTGCATATTACGTTATATTATAAGTTATTTTCAATGATTCACTGCAAATTACGTTATATTGTAATGTATTTCCAATTATACACTGCCTATTACGTTATATTATAAGGTATTTTCAAAGATACACTGCATATTACGTTATATTATAAGGTATTTTCAATGATAGACTACAAATTACGATATATTATAAAGTATTTTCAATGATACACTGTATATTACGTTATAGTATAAGGTATTTTCTATGATACACTGCATATTACGTTATATTATAAGGTATTTTCAATGATACACTACGATATATTATAAGATATTTTCAATGATACTACAAATTACGTTATATTATAAGGTATTTTCAATGATACACTACAAATTACGATATATTATAAAGTATTTTCAATGATACACTGTATATTACGTTATAGTATAAGGTATTTTCTATGATACACTGCATATTACGTTATAGTATAAGGTATTTTCAATGATACACTACAATTACGATATATTCTAAAGTATTTTCAATGATTCACTGTATATTACGTTATATTATAAGGTATTTTCAATGATACACTGCATATTACGTTATATTATAAGGTATTTTCAATGATACAATACAAATTAAGATATATTATGACGTATTTTCTATGATACACTGCATATTACGTTATATTATAAGGTATTTTCAATGATACACTACGATATATTATAAGATATTTTCAATGATACACTGCATATTACGTTACATTATAAGGTATTTTCAATGATAGACTGCAAATATCACGTTATATTATAAGGTATTTTCAATGATACACTGCATATTACGTTATATTATAAGGTATTTTCAATGATACACAGCATATTACGTTATATTATAAGCTATTTTCAATGATACACTGCATATTACATTATATTATAAGGTATTTTCAATGATACACTGCATTTTACGTTATATTATAATGTATTTTCAATGATACATTGCATATTACGTTATATTATAAGTTATTTTCAATGATTCACTGCAAATTACGTTATATTATAATGTATTTTAAATTATACACTGCCTATTACGTTATATTATAAGGTATTTTCAATGATAAACTACGACATATTAGAAGCTATTTTGAATGATACACTGCATATTACGTTATATTATAAGGTATTTTCAATGATACACTACGATATATTATAAGATATTTTCAATGATACTACAAATTACGTTATATTATAAGGTATTTTCAATGATACACTACAAATTACGATATATTATAAAGTAATTTCAATGATACATTGTATATTACGTTATAGTATAAGGTATTTTCTATGATACACTGCATATTACGTTATAGTATAAGGTATTTTCAATGATACACTACAATTACGATATATTCTAAAGTATTTTCAATGATACACTGCATATTACGTTATATTATAAGGTATTTTCATTGATAGACTAGAATTACCATATATTCTAAGGTATTTTCAATGATACGCTACAAATTACGATATAATATAAGGTATTTTCAATGATAACCTGCATATTACGTTATATTATAAGGTATTTTCAATGATACACTGCATATTACGTTATATTATAAGGTATTTTCAATGATGCACTGCATATTACGTTATATTATAATGTATTTTCAATGATGCACTGCATATTACGTTATACTATAAGGTATTTTCAATGATAAACTACAAATTACGATATATTATAAGGTATTTTCAATGATACACTGCATATTACGTTATATTATAAGGTATTTTCAATGATACACTACAAATTACGATATATTATAAGGTATTTTCAATGATACACTGCATATTACGTTATACTATAAGATATTTTCATTGATAGACAAGAATTACCATATATTCTAAGGTATTTTCAATGATACACTGCATATTACGTTATATTATAAGATATTTTCGTTGATAGACTAGAATTACCATATATTCTAAGGTATTTTCAATGATACACTGCATATTACGTTATACTATAAGGTATTTTCAATGATACACTACACATTACGATATATTATAAGGTATTTTCCATGATACACTGCATATTACGTTATATTATAAGGTATTTTCATTGATAGACTAGAATTACCATATATTCTAAGGTATTTTCAATGATACACTGCATATTACGTTATATTATAAGGTATTTTCAATGATAAACTACTATATATTATAAGGTATTTTCACTGATACACTGCATATTACGTTATATTATAAGGTATTTTCATTGATAGACTAGAATTACCATATATTCGAGGTATTTTCAATGATAGACTGCATATTACGTTATATCATAAGGTATTTTCAAGGATACACCGCATATTACGTTATATTATAAGGTATTTTCAATGATACACTGCATATTACGTTATATTATAAGGTATTTTCAATGATACACTGCATATTACGTTATATTATAAGGTTTTTTCAATGATGCACTGCATATTACGTTATACTATAAGGTATTTTCAATGATACACTACAAATTACGATATATTATAAGGTATTTTCAATGATAACCTGCATATTACGTTATATTATAAGGTATTTTCAATGATACACCGCATATTACGTTATATTATAAGGTATTTTCAATGATACACTACAAATTACGCTATATTATAAGGTATTTTCAATGATACACTGCATATTACGTTATATTATAAGGTATTTTCATTGATGCACTGCATATTACGTTATACTATAAGGTATTTTCAATGATTCACTACAAATTACGATATATTATAAGGTATTTTCAATGATACACTGCATATTACGTTATATTATAAGGTATTTTCAATGATACACTGCATATTACGTTATATTATAAGGTATTTTCAATGATGCACTGCATATTACGTTATATTATAAGGTATTTTCAATGATGCACTGCATATTACGTTATATTATAAGGTATTTTCATTGATGCACTGCATATTACGTTATACTATAAGGTATTTTCAATGATACACTACAAATTACGATATATTATAAGGTATTTTCAATGATACACTGCATATTACGTTATATTATAAGATATTTTCGTTGATAGACTAGAATTACCATATATTCTAAGGTATTTTCAATGATACACTGCATATTACGTTATATCATAAGGTATTTTCAATGATACACTGCATATTAAGTTATATTATAAGGTATTCTCAATAATAAACTGCTATATATTATAAGGTATTTTCAATGATACACTGCATATTACGTTATATTATAAGGTATTTTCATTGATAGACTAGAATTACCATATATTCTAAGGTATTTTCAATGATACACTGCATATTACGCTATATCATAAGGTATTTTCAATGATACACTGCATATTACGTTATATTATAAGGTATTTTCATTGATGCACTGCATATTACGTTATACTATAAGGTATTTTCAATGATTCACTACAAATTACGATATATTATAAGGTATTTTCAATGATACACTGCATATTACGTTATATTATAAGATATTTTCGTTGATAGACTAGAATTACCATATATTCTAAGGTATTTTCAATGATACACTGCATATTACGTTATATCATAAGGTATTTTCAATGATACACTGCATATTAAGTTATATTATAAGGTATTCTCAATGATAAACTGCTATATATTATAAGGTATTTTCAATGATACACTGCATATTACGTTATATTATAAGGTATTTTCATTGATAGACTAGAATTACCATATATTCTAAGGTATTTAAAATGATTCACTGCATATTACGATATATTATAAGGTATTTTCAATGATACACTGCATATTACGTTATATTATAAGGTATTTTCAGTGATAGACTGGATATTACGTTATATTATAAGGTATTTTCAATGATACACAGCATATTACGTTATATTATAAGGTATTTTCAATGAATCACTGCATATTACGTTATATTATAAGGTATTTTCTATGATACACTGCATATAGCATTATATTATAAGGTATTTTCAATGATACACTACGATATATTATAAGTTATTTTCAATGATACACTGCATATTACGTTATATTATAAGGTATTTTCAATGATACACTGCGTATTACGTTATATTATAAGTTATTTTCATTGATAGACTGCATATTACCTTATATAATAAGGTATTTTCAATGATAGACTGCAAATATCACGTTATATTATACGGTATTTTCAATGATACACTGCATATTACGTTATATTATAAGCTATTTTCAATGATACACTGAATATTACGTTATATTATAAGGTATTTTCAATGATACACTGCATATTACGTTATTTTAAAATGTATTTTCAATGATACACTGCATATAGCATTATATTATAAGGTATTTTCAATGATACAGTACGATATATTATAAGTTATTTTCAATGATACACTGCATATTACGTTACATTATAAGGTATTTTCAATGATACACTGCATATTACGTTATATTATATTGTATTTTCAATGATACACTGCATATTACGTTATATTATAAGTTATTTTCAATGATTCACTGCAAATTACGTTATATTGTAATGTATTTCCAATTATACACTGCCTATTACGTTATATTATAAGGTATTTTCAAAGATACACTGCATATTACGTTATATTATAAGGTATTTTCAATGATAGACTACAAATTACGATATATTATAAAGTATTTTCAATGATACACTGTATATTACGTTATAGTATAAGGTATTTTCTATGATACACTGCATATTACGTTATATTATAAGGTATTTTCAATGATACACTACGATATATTATAAGATATTTTCAATGATACTACAAATTACGTTATATTATAAGGTATTTTCAATGATACACTACAAATTACGATATATTATAAAGTATTTTCAATGATACACTGTATATTACGTTATAGTATAAGGTATTTTCTATGATACACTGCATATTACGTTATAGTATAAGGTATTTTCAATGATACACTACAATTACGATATATTCTAAAGTATTTTCAATGATTCACTGTATATTACGTTATATTATAAGGTATTTTCAATGATACACTGCATATTACGTTATATTATAAGGTATTTTCAATGATACAATACAAATTAAGATATATTATGACGTATTTTCTATGATACACTGCATATTACGTTATATTATAAGGTATTTTCAATGATACACTACGATATATTATAAGATATTTTCAATGATACACTGCATATTACGTTACATTATAAGGTATTTTCAATGATAGACTGCAAATATCACGTTATATTATAAGGTATTTTCAATGATACACTGCATATTACGTTATATTATAAGGTATTTTCAATGATACACAGCATATTACGTTATATTATAAGCTATTTTCAATGATACACTGCATATTACATTATATTATAAGGTATTTTCAATGATACACTGCATTTTACGTTATATTATAATGTATTTTCAATGATACATTGCATATTACGTTATATTATAAGTTATTTTCAATGATTCACTGCAAATTACGTTATATTATAATGTATTTTAAATTATACACTGCCTATTACGTTATATTATAAGGTATTTTCAATGATAAACTACGACATATTAGAAGCTATTTTGAATGATATACTGCATATTACGTTATATTATAAGGTATTTTCAATGATACACTACGATATATTATAAGATATTTTCAATGATACTACAAATTACGTTATATTATAAGGTATTTTCAATGATACACTACAAATTACGATATATTATAAAGTAATTTCAATGATACATTGTATATTACGTTATAGTATAAGGTATTTTCTATGATACACTGCATATTACGTTATAGTATAAGGTATTTTCAATGATACACTACAATTACGATATATTCTAAAGTATTTTCAATGATTCACTGTATATTACGTTATATTATAAGGTATTTTCAATGATACACTGCATATTACGTTATATTATAAGGTATTTTCAATGATACAATACAAATTAAGATATATTATGACGTATTTTCTATGATTCACTGCATATTACGTTATATTATAAGGTATTTTCAGTGATAGACTGGATATTACCTTATATTATAAGGTATTTTCAATGATACACAGCATATTACGTTATATTATAAGGTATTTTCAATGAATCACTGCATATTACGTTATATTATAAGGTATTTTCTATGATACACTGCATATAGCATTATATTATAAGGTATTTTCAATGATACACTACGATATATTATAAGTTATTTTCAATGATACACTGCATATTACGTTATATTAAAATGTATTTTCAATGATACACTGCATATAACATTATATTATAAGGTATTTTCAATGATACACTACGATATATTATAAGTTATTTTCAATGATACACTGCATATTACGTTACATTATAAGGTATTTTCAATGATACACTGCATATTACGTTATATTATAAGGTATTTTCAATTATACACAGCATATTACGTTATATTATAAGGTATTTTCAATGAATCACTGCATATTACGTTATATTATAAGGTATTTTCAATGATAGACTGCATATAACGTTATGTTATAAGGTATTTTCAATGAATCACTGCATATTACGTTATATTATAAGGAATTTTAAATGATACAGTACATATTACATTACATTATAAGGTATTTTCAATGATACACTGCATATTACGTTATATTATAAGGTATTTTCAGTGATAGACTGGATATTACGTTATATCAAAATGTATTTTCAATGATACACTGCATATAACATTATATTATAAGGTATTTTCAATGATACACTGCATATTACGTTATAGTATAAGGTATTTTCAATGATCCACTGCATATTATGTTATATTATAAGGTATTTTCAATGATACACTACATATTACGTTATATTATAAGGTATTTTCAATGATACACTGCATATTACATTATTTTATAAGGTATTTTCAACGACACACTGCATATTACGTTATATTATAAGGTATTTTCAATGATACACTACAAATTACGATATATTATAAACTATTTTCAATGATACATTGCATATTACGTTATATTATAATATATTTTCAATGATACACTACAAATTACGTTATATTATAAGGTATTTTCAATGATACACTACAAATTACGATATATTATAAAGTATTTTCAATGATACATTGCATATTACGTTATATTATAAGGTATTTTCAATGTTACACTACAATTACGATATATTCTAAAGTATTTTCAATGATACACTGTATATTACGTTATATTATAAGGTATTTTCAATGATACACTGCGTATTACGTTATATTATAAGTTATTTTCATTGATAGACTGCATATTACCTTATATAATAAGGTATTTTCAATGATAGACTGCAAATATCACGTTATATTATAAGGTATTTTCAATGATACACTGCATATTACGTTATATTATAAGCTATTTTCAATGATACACTGAATATTACGTTATATTATAAGGTATTTTCAATGATACACTGCATATTACGTTATATTAAAATGTATTTTCAATGATACACTGCATATAACATTATATTATAAGGTATTTTCAATGATACACTACGATATATTATAAGTTATTTTCAATGATACACTGCATATTACGTTACATTATAAGGTATTTTCAATGATACACTGCATATTACGTTAGATTATAAGGTATTTTCAATGATACACAGCATATTACGTTATATTATAAGGTATTTTCAATGAATCACTGCATATGACGTTATATTATAAGGTATTTTCAATGATAGACTGCATATAACGTTATGTTATAAGGTATTTTCAATGAATCACTGCATATTACGTTATATTATAAGGAATTTTAAATGATACAGTACATATTACATTACATTATAAGGTATTTTCAATGATACACTGCATATTACGTTATATTATAAGGTATTTTCAATGATACACTACAAATTACGGTATATTATAAAGTATTTTCAATGATACATTGCATATTACGTTATATTATAATATATTTTCAATGATACACTACAAATTACGTTATATTATAAGGTATTTTCAATGATACACTACAAATTACGATATATTCTAAAGTCTTTTCAATGATACATTGCATATTACGTTATATTATAAGGTATTTTCAATGTTACACTGCGTATTACGTTATATTATAAGTTATTTTCATTGATAGACTGCATATTACCTTATATAATAAGGTATTTTCAATGATAGACTGCAAATATCACGTTATATTATAAGGTATTTTCAATGATACACTGCATATTACGTTATATTATAAGCTATTTTCAATGATACACTGAATATTACGTTATATTATAAGGTATTTTCAATGATACACTGCATATTACGTTATATTAAAATGTATTTTCAATGATACACTGCATATAATATTATATTATAAGGTATTTTCAATGATACACTACGATATATTATAAGTTATTTTCAATGATACACTGCATATTACGTTACATTATAAGGTATTTTCAATGATACACTGCATATTACGTTATATTATAAGGTATTTTCAATGATACACAGCATATTACGTTATATTATAAGGTATTTTCAATGAATCACTGCATATTACGTTATATTATAAGGTATTTTCAATGATAGACTGCATATAACGTTATGTTATAAGGTATTTTCAATGAACCACTGCATATTACGTTATATTATAAGGAATTTTAAATGATACAGTACATATTACATTACATTATAAGGTATTTTCAATGATACACTGCATATTATGTTATATTATAAGGTATTTTCAGTGATAGACTGGATATTACGTTATATCAAAATGTATTTTCAATGATACACTGCATATTACGTTATATTATAAGGTATTTTCAATGATACACTACAAATTACGGTATATTATAAAGTATTTTCAATGATACATTGCATATTACGTTATATTATAATATATTTTCAATGATACACTACAAATTACGTTATATTATAAGGTATTTTCAATGATACACTACAAATTACGATATATTCTAAAGTCTTTTCAATGATACATTGCATATTACGTTATATTATAAGGTATTTTCAATGTTACACTGCGTATTACGTTATATTATAAGTTATTTTCATTGATAGACTGCATATTACCTTATATAATAAGGTATTTTCAATGATAGACTGCAAATATCACGTTATATTATAAGGTATTTTCAATGATACACTGCATATTACGTTATATTATAAGCTATTTTCAATGATACACTGAATATTACGTTATATTATAAGGTATTTTCAATGATACACTGCATATTACGTTATATTAAAATGTATTTTCAATGATACACTGCATATAATATTATATTATAAGGTATTTTCAATGATACACTACGATATATTATAAGTTATTTTCAATGATACACTGCATATTACGTTACATTATAAGGTATTTTCAATGATACACTGCATATTACGTTATATTATAAGGTATTTTCAATGATACACAGCATATTACGTTATATTATAAGGTATTTTCAATGAATCACTGCATATTACGTTATATTATAAGGTATTTTCAATGATAGACTGCATATAACGTTATGTTATAAGGTATTTTCAATGAACCACTGCATATTACGTTATATTATAAGGAATTTTAAATGATACAGTACATATTACATTACATTATAAGGTATTTTCAATGATACACTGCATATTATGTTATATTATAAGGTATTTTCAGTGATAGACTGGATATTACGTTATATCAAAATGTATTTTCAATGATACACTGCATATAACATTATATTATAAGGTATTTTCAATGATACACTGCATATTACGTTATAGTATAAGGTATTTTCAATGATTCACTGCAAATTACGTTATATTATAATGTATTTTCAATGATACACTGCATATTACGTTATAGTATAAGGTATTTTCAATGATACACTGCATATTATGTTATATTATAAGGTATTTTCAATGATACACTACATATTACGTTATATTATAAGGAATTTTCAATGATACACTGCATATTACATTATTTTATAAGGTATTTTCAACGACACACTGCATATTACGTTATATTATAAGGAATTTTCAATGATACACTACAAATTACGATATATTATAAAGTATTTTCAACGACACACTGCATATTACGATATATTATAAGGTATTTTCAATGATTCACTGCAAATTACGTTATATTATAATGTATTTTCAATGATACACTGCATATTACGTTATAGTATAAGGTATTTTCAATGATACACTGCATATTATGTTATATTATAAGGTATTTTCAATGATACACTACATATTACGTTATATTATAAGGAATTTTCAATGATACACTGCATATTACATTATTTTATAAGGTATTTTCAACGACACACTGCATATTACGTTATATTATAAGGTATTTTCAATGATACACTACAAATTACGATATATTATAAAGTATTTTCAATGATACATTGCATATTACGTTATATTATAATATATTTTCAATGATACACTACAAATTACGTTATATTATAAGGTATTTTCAATGATACACTACAAATTACGATATATTATAAAGTATTTTCAATGATACATTGCATATTACGTTATATTATAAGGTATTTTCAATGTTACACTACAATTACGATATATTCTAAAGTATTTTCAATGATACACTGTATATTACGTTATATTATAAGGTATTTTCAATGATACACTGCGTATTACGTTATATTATAAGTTATTTTCATTGATAGACTGCATATTACCTTATATAATAAGGTATTTTCAATGATAGACTGCAAATATCACGTTATATTATAAGGTATTTTCAATGATACACTGCATATTACGTTATATTATAAGCTATTTTCAATGATACACTGAATATTACGTTATATTATAAGGTATTTTCAATGATACACTGCATATTACGTTATATTAAAATGTATTTTCAATGATACACTGCATATAACATTATATTATAAGGTATTTTCAATGATACACTACGATATATTATAAGTTATTTTCAATGACACACTGCATATTACGTTACATTATAAGGTATTTTCAATGATACACTGCATATTACGTTAGATTATAAGGTATTTTCAATGATACACAGCATATTACGTTATATTATAAGGTATTTTCAATGAATCACTGCATATGACGTTATATTATAAGGTATTTTCAATGAATCACTGCATATGACGTTATATTATAAGGTATTTTCAATGATAGACTGCATATAACGTTATGTTATAAGGTATTTTCAATGAATCACTGCATATTACGTTATATTATAAGGAATTTTAAATGATACAGTACATATTACATTACATTATAAGGTATTTTCAATGATACCCTGCATATTACGTTATATTATAAGGTATTTTCAGTGATAAACTACTATATATTATAAGGTATTTTCAATGATACACTGCATATTACGTTATATTATAAGGTATTTTCATTGATAGACTAGAATTACCATATATTCTAAGGTATTTTCAATGATACACTGCATTTTACGTTATATTATAAGGTATTTTCAATGATACCCTGCATATTACGTTATATTATAAGGTATTTTCAATGATACACTGCATATTGCGTTATATTATAAGGTATTTTCAATGATACACTACAAATTACGATATATTATAAGGTATTTTCAATTATACCCTGCATATTACGTTATATTATAAGGTATTTTCAATGATACACTGCATATTACGTTATATTATAAGGTATTTTCAATGATAGACTAGAATTACCATATATTCTAAGGTATTTTCAATGATACACTGCATATTACGTTATATTATAAGGTATTTTCAATGATAGACTAGAATTACCATATATTCTAAGGTATTTTCAATGATACACTACAAATTACGATATATTATAAGGTATTTTCAATGATAACCTGCATATTACGTTATATTATAAGGTATTTTCAATGATACACTGCATATTACGTTATATTATAAGGTATTTTCAATGATGCACTGCATATTACGTTATACTATAAGGTATTTTCAATGATACACTACACATTACGATATATTATAAGGTATTTTCAATGATACACTGCATATTACGTTATATTATAAGGTATTTTCATTGATAGACTAGAATTACCATATATTCTAAGGTATTTCAATGATACACTGCATATTACATTATATTATAAGGTATTTTCAATGATAGACTAGAATTACCATATATTCTAAGGTATTTTCAATGATACACTACAAATTACGATATATTATAAGGTATTTTCAATGATACCCTGCTTATTACGTTATATTATAAGGTATTTTCAATGATAAACTACTATATATTATAAGGTATTTTCAATGATACACTGCATATTACGTTATATTATAAGGTATTTTCATTGATAGACTAGAATTACCATATATTCTAAGGTATTTTCAATGATACACTGCATATTACGTTATATCATAAGGTATTTTCAATGATACACTGCATATTAAGTTATATTAAAAGGTATTTTCAAAGATAAACTGCTATATATTATAAGGTATTTTCAATGATACACTGCATATTACGTTATATTATAAGGTATTTTCAATGATAAACTACTATATTTTATAAGGTATTTTCAATGATACACGGCATATTACGTTATATTATAAGGTATTTTCATTGATAGACTAGAATTACCATATATTCTAAGGTATTTTCAATGATACACTACAAATTACGATATATTATAAGGTATTTTCAATGATACACTGCATATTATGTTATATTATAAAGTATTTTCAATGATACACTACAAATTACGATATATTATAAGGTATTTTCAATGATACCCTGCATATTACGTTATATTATAAGGTATTTTCAGTGATAAACTACTATATATTATAAGGTATTTTCAATGATACACTGCATATTACGTTATATTATAAGGTATTTTCATTGATAGACTAGAATTACCATATATTCTAAGGTATTTTCAATGATACACTGCATTTTACGTTATATTATAAGGTATTTTCAATGATACCCTGCATATTACGTTATATTATAAGGTATTTTCAATGATACACTGCATATTACGTTATATTATAAGGTATTTTCAATGATACACTGCATATTACGTTATATTAAAATGTATTTTCAATGATACACTGCATATAACATTATATTATAAGGTATTTTCAATGATACACTACGATATATTATAAGTTATTTTCAATGACACACTGCATATTACGTTACATTATAAGGTATTTTCAATGATACACTGCATATTACGTTAGATTATAAGGTATTTTCAATGATACACAGCATATTACGTTATATTATAAGGTATTTTCAATGAATCACTGCATATGACGTTATATTATAAGGTATTTTCAATGAATCACTGCATATGACGTTATATTATAAGGTATTTTCAATGATAGACTGCATATAACGTTATGTTATAAGGTATTTTCAATGAATCACTGCATATTACGTTATATTATAAGGAATTTTAAATGATACAGTACATATTACATTACATTATAAGGTATTTTCAATGATACACTGCATATTACGTTATATTATAAGGTATTTTCAATGATACACTACAAATTACGGTATATTATAAAGTATTTTCAATGATACATTGCATATTACGTTATATTATAATATATTTTCAATGATACACTACAAATTACGTTATATTATAAGGAATTTTAAATGATACAGTACATATTACATTACATTATAAGGTATTTTCAATGATACACTGCATATTACGTTATATTATAAGGTATTTTCAATGATACACTACAAATTACGGTATATTATAAAGTATTTTCAATGATACATTGCATATTACGTTATATTATAATATATTTTCAATGATACACTACAAATTACGTTATATTATAAGGTATTTTCAATGATACACTACAAATTACGATATATTCTAAAGTCTTTTCAATGATACATTGCATATTACGTTATATTATAAGGTATTTCAATGTTACACTGCGTATTACGTTATATTATAAGTTATTTTCATTGATAGACTGCATATTACCTTATATAATAAGGTATTTTCAATGATAGACTGCAAATATCACGTTATATTATAAGGTATTTTCAATGATACACTGCATATTACGTTATATTATAAGCTATTTTCAATGATACACTGAATATACGTTATATTATAAGGTATTTTCAATGATACACTGCATATTACGTTATATTAAAATGTATTTTCAATGATACACTGCATATAACATTATATTATAAGGTATTTTCAATGATACACTACGATATATTATAAGTTATTTTCAATGATACACTGCATATTACGTTACATTATAAGGTATTTTCAATGATACACTGCATATTACGTTATATTATAAGGTATTTTCAATGATACACAGCATAATTACGTTATATTATAAGGTATTTTCAATGAATCACTGCATATTACGTTATATTATAAGGTATTTTCAATGATAGACTGCATATAACGTTATGTTATAAGGTATTTTCAATGAATCACTGCATATTACGTTATATTATAAGGAATTTTAAATGATACAGTAAATATTACATTACATTATAAGGTATTTTCAATGATACACTGCATATTACGTTATATTATAAGGTATTTTCAATGATACACTACAAATTACGGTATATTATAAAGTATTTTCAATGATACATTGCATATTACGTTATATTATAATATATTTTCAATGATACACTACAAATTACGTTATATTATAAGGTATTTTCAATGATACACTACAAATTACGATATATTATAAAGTATTTTCAATGATACATTGCATATTACGTTATATTATAAGGTATTTTCAATGTTACACTACAATTACGATATATTCTAAAGTATTTTCAATGATACACTGTATATTACGTTATATTATAAGGTATTTTCAATGATACACTGCGTATTACGTTATATTATAAGTTATTTTCATGATAGACTGCATATTACCTTATATAATAAGGTATTTTCAATGATAGACTGCAAATATCACGTTATATTATAAGGTATTTTCAATGATACACTGCATATTACGTTATATTATAAGCTATTTTCAATGATACACTGAATATTACGTTATATTATAAGGTATTTTCTATGATACACTGCATATTACGTTATATTAAAATGTATTTTCAATGATACACTGCATATAACATTATATTATAAGGTATTTTCAATGATACACTACGATATATTATAAGTTATTTTCAATGATACACTGCATATTACGTTACATTATAAGGTATTTTCAATGATACACTGCATATTACGTTATATTATAAGGTATTTTCAATGATACACAGCATATTACGTTATATTATAAGGTATTTTCAATGAATCACTGCATATTACGTTATATTATAAGGTATTTTCAATGATAGACTGCATATAACGTTATGTTATAAGGTATTTTCAATGAATCACTGCATATTACGTTATATTATAAGGAATTTTAAATGATACAGTACATATTACATTACATTATAAGGTATTTTCAATGATACACTGCATATTACGTTATATTATAAGGTATTTTCAATGATACACTACAAATTACGGTATATTATAAAGTATTTTCAATGATACATTGCATATTACGTTATATTATAATATATTTTCAATGATACACTACAAATTACGTTATATTATAAGGTATTTTCAATGATACACTACAAATTACGATATATTCTAAAGTCTTTTCAATGATACACTGTATATTACGTTATATTATAAGGTATTTTCAATGATACACTGCGTATTACGTTATATTATAAGTTATTTTCATTGATAGACTGCATATTACCTTATATAATAAGGTATTTTCAATGATAGACTGCAAATATCACGTTATATTATAAGGTATTTTCAATGATACACTGCGTATTACGTTATATTATAAGCTATTTTCAATGATACACTGAATATTACGTTATATTATAAGGTATTTTCAATGATACACTGCATATTACGTTATATTAAAATGTATTTTCAATGATACACTGCATATAACATTATATTATAAGGTATTTTCAATGATACACTACGATATATTATAAGTTATTTTCAATGATACACTGCATATTACGTTACATTATAAGGTATTTTCAATGATACACTGCATATTACGTTATATTATAAGGTATTTTCAATGATACACAGCATATTACGTTATATTATAAGGTATTTTCAATGAATCACTGCATATTACGTTATATTATAAGGTATTTTCAATGATAGACTGCATATAACGTTATGTTATAAGGTATTTTCAATGAATCACTGCATATTACGTTATATTATAAGGAATTTTAAATGATACAGTACATATTACATTACATTATAGGTATTTTCAATGATACACTGCATATTATGTTATATTATAAGGTATTTTCAGTGATAGACTGGATATTACGTTATATCAAAATGTATTTTCAATGATACACTGCATATAACATTATATTATAAGGTATTTTCAATGATACACTGCATATTACGTTATAGTATAAGGTATTTTCAATGATACACTGCATATTATGTTATATTATAAGGTATTTTCAATGATACACTACATATTACGTTATATTATAAGGAATTTTCAATGATACACTGCATATTACATTATTTTATAAGGTATTTTCAACGACACACTGCATATTACGATATATTATAAGGTATTTTCAATGATTCACTGCAAATTACGTTATATTATAATGTATTTCCAATGATACACTGCATATTACATTATATTATAAGGTATTTTCAATGATACACTGCATATTACGTTATATTATACGGTATTTCCAATGATAGACTGCATATTACATTGTATTATAAGGTATTTTCAATGATACACTGCATATTACGTTATATTATTAGGTATTTTCAATGATACACTGCATATTACGTTATATTATAATATATTTTCAATGATACACTACAAATTACGTTATATTATAAGGTATTTTCAATGATACACTACAAATTACGATATATTATAAAGTATTTTCAATGATACATTGCATATTACGTTATATTATAAGGTATTTTCAATGTTACACTACAATTACGATATATTCTAAAGTATTTTCAATGATACACTGTATATTACGTTATATTATAAGGCATTTTCAATGATACACTGCATATTAAGTTATATTATGAGGTATTTTCAATGATACACTGCATATTACGTTATATTATAAGGTATTTTCAAGGATACACCGCATATTACGTTATATTATAAGGTATTTTCAATGATACACTACAATTACGATATATTCTAAAGTATTTTCAATGATACACTGTATATTACGTTATATTATAAGGTATTTTCAATGATACACTGCGTATTACGTTATATTATAAGTTATTTTCATTGATAGACTGCATATTACCTTATATAATAAGGTATTTTCAATGATAGACTGCAAATATCACGTTATATTATAAGGTATTTTCAATGATACACTGCATATTACGTTATATTATAAGCTATTTTCAATGATACACTGAATATTACGTTATATTATAAGGTATTTTCAATGATACACTGCATATTACGTTATATTAAAATGTATTTTCAATGATACACTGCATATAACATTATATTATAAGGTATTTTCAATGATACACTACGATATATTATAAGTTATTTTCAATGATACACTGCATATTACGTTACATTATAAGGTATTTTCAATGATACACTGCATATTACGTTATATTATAAGGTATTTTCAATGATACACAGCATATTACGTTATATTATAAGGTATTTTCAATGAATCACTGCATATTACGTTATATTATAAGGTATTTTCAATGATAGACTGCATATAACGTTATGTTATAAGGTATTTTCAATGAATCACTGCATATTACGTTATATTATAAGGAATTTTAAATGATACAGTACATATTACATTACATTATAAGGTATTTTCAATGATACACTACAAATTACGATATATTATAAAGTATTTTCAATGATACATTGCATATTACGTTATATTATAAGGTATTTTCAATGTTACACTACAATTACGATATATTCTAAAGTATTTTCAATGATACACTGTATATTACGTTATATTATAAGGTATTTTCAATGATACACTGCGTATTACGTTATATTATAAGTTATTTTCATTGATAGACTGCATAT